>JBBJLR010067866.1:0-11109 GCA_037577145.1 Brachypetersius gabonensis
ACTTTTCACCAAACCTTTCCTTTCACTTAAGTAAACAAGTAAAGTTAAGCAGTGAACAGTTATGGACACTCATAGTATGAAAATAGTAAGAAATGTGTCATTTCTCTCTCCCTGGCACTATATTGGAAATGCGTCCCAATACTTTTGTACACCCTAGACACAGCGCCATTCAACACTAAGGTCGAGCGTCCCAATACTTTTTTTTTCTCTCCTCTCCCTGTCATATAGGAAATAACATCTCATCCCATTTTTGTCAACAACAAAAAAAAACATTTAGTCTTGTTCTTATTCACCAACAATATTACATGCTATATTTAGTTAGTTATCATCTCATGACTAGCATTTACGCTGCTCCTCGTTTTTGTTACGTAATAAATGTTCGTTGACGACGATATTTAGTCATAATTTTAGTTGAAAAGCAACACTTGTGTAAAATTTCATGGCGCTTGGTTATTCCCCGGTTAAGTTATGGGGATTTTCATGTAAACACTGGGTCCTACAGGTAGCCGGGGGAGGGGCGGCCCGCTTCAACAGTGCCTGTTGAAAATTGCAGATTTCCATGAACCAGCAGATGCAAAACTGGCATTTAAGTATCGATACCAGTGCCAAGTGATATCAAACTCGATACTAAATATTACTATTGATTAGTATCTGAGAATCGATTTTTTTGACAACCCTACCAGCCAGTCCCTTTTTGCAATTAGAATGAAATGGAAATTCCCTTCTAGATCACTGTGAACGTATTATGGACTACTCTATAATCTACAAATCATTAGTATACTGCATGCCTTAATGTTTATATACTTGGTTCAGACTGTGTTAAGATACTGAGTAATCTCAAATAGACTTAGGTTTCTGACACTGTTGAAATCTATTGCTCTAATATGCATTAAATATTCCACAACTCCTCACCTGTCTCTCTTGCTGGAGCCTCCTCTCCTGCTCCTCCCTCTTTTTCTCTTTCAGCTCCTCATATTTCTCCTTTGTAGGAAGAGACATCAAACCCAACAGCTTTTCCTACAGAGAGTGAGGAACGTTTATGTGAATTTCTCCATAGCACAGAACTCCATAGGTTTAAAGATGACCAATCACACTGTTCATATGACACTGTTCAGCAAATACTACAGTGATAAACTGGTGAAAGCCAGTCTTCTAGGAGACACAGGATAGATAGTCATTCCAAAACACAACTGCCTACCAAGGCTCTTCTGTCACATTATCGGAAATAAATATATGTGCAAAACATGATAGAGAAAATACTGATGAATGATAGTAAGCACTCAAGTAAGTTAAACTTAAAGATGCACAAATGATTATTGGCAAAAGAGGACCACAGAGGACCACAGAGGACCACAGAGGACCACAGAGGACCACAGAGGACCACAGAGGACTTTGTAGCCTCCTGTAATCATCAGAATGTAACCTGTTTATTTCTGTGCTGTATTTGAAGGATATTTCTGTTTAGGGCAGCCTTCAGTGACAGAGAAGTCCAGAAAGGCAGCTCATATAACTTTTGGAATGCAGCAAAGGACTCTGAAAGCCACTGCATTAACTGAGAAGCATCCCTGTTTTCAACTCTCAGGATTTCAAGACGACTGTTAGCACCCTTTTCTTTAGGTGGTTTGAACGGACAGTACAGACAGAAACATCACTGCCAAAAAAAACTGAGGTAGGGTGTCATGAGTAACCTGCAGCACTACAGGGTTTGGGTCAGCTTACTAAAATAATTGCACAGGTTATGGATTAGGTGGGCAGGTCGGCACCCCACAATGAAATACTGAAATATATTGAACTGATTTCCGTTTCATTATCTGACCTTGTAAACTGTGTATTTCCCTCAAAATCTGCAGCTCTGCTTGTTTGTCAGTCTATCAATGTAAACTCCAGTTTAAAATATGATTCCATGGTCAATTCATGATGATTCTGCCTCAAAGAACTCGGAAAATATAAATGGAGTATTGATGCTTATGGCTTTGACAAGCAATTTTTCAAAGTGATAGTGTGACACAGTGCCTTCAACTAAACAAAAAAAAAAGAAAAACCCAAAAGTGACTTAATATCTAGGAAGTTGCTAATGCAGTTTTGTGTGTGTGTGTGTGTGTGTGTGTGTGTGTGTGTGTGTGTGTGTGTGTGTGTATGTACACATCTGAGTTTCACCTGCACAAACAGCGTTGCTGAGTAGCGCACCATCCTCTGCAGCTGGAGCGTCTTCGGGTGGGGCTGCACTTCATCTTTCAGCCCTAGTGTTAGAATCTTCTTACTACCAAACACATTCAATTAAGAAATCAATATTGATTTCAAATCAATTTAAATAGAACTATAATAGTTTTGTGCCTGAAACACGAGTGTTCAGATACCTCAGTGCATCAATGTGCTCATAGTATTTTTGCACCTCCATGCGAAGGACACCAGCGGTTTCCAGGTTGTAAGTTGTCTCACCAGCACTACAACAGACAGAGACGTTTTACATTACACTGTTCATGGTGAGAATATCATGTGGGCCAGCCACTAACAGTTTATGGGACTAAAAATGGCAATGTCCAGTAAATAATCCTAAGTGTAATTTGATTAATTAATTAAAGGCTAGCACAGAAGCGTAATAAGACCATTCAAACTGTATAACATGACAATTATTGTAAAACAAACAAGCAGTTAATAGTTTACTCATTAGTTTAAAAGTTTAAGCAGCAACTCTAATAATGACCATTATCATAACATCAGATTCAGAGTCTTTCATTTTGAGTCAACTGAAAAAAAGTTGTTTTTGCAATCCCATGACGTTTGTACGAAAGGAGGTGTAGCTTTGCGGTTCTTGGAATCGTTCTTTTATCCCAGAAGGCAGGAAATCTTACTTGAGTGACTCGGCTATGCGGATGTACTCTGGAGCCTTTTCGTCCACCTTCTCCATACACATCCTCAACCTCTGCACAGCAGCGGACAGGAAGACACAAAGTCAGCATGAATATAGCACAGAGGCAGGAAGTGAGAGACAGGAGCTTTGCCAGCGTCAGAGGCAACAATAAAATACTTTAGACTGAAGGTATTTACTACAGAGAATGTGGATTATGATCAAAACAATCAAATATTTCTTTCTGTCTGTAACGCGCCATCTGCTGCTGATCTGAGAGCAGTCTTTCTCCTAGTGATTCTCATGCCGAGTTATATTGCGTCTCTAGATTCTCACATTCAGATTCTCTGGAATACTTGGTTAACTGCATATGTCTTCTTAAATTAGGCCCTCGTTAATTATAAGGCACTGTTGTTAAAAAAAGAGCATGTATACATTGCCAATAATATACTTCAAATTCTACAGCAAATTAAGTTAAATATTAATAAAATTCTAAACTAGTTATTACTGAAAATGTTGTCGACTTTATTGTAAAAAGATTTTTCGGGGGGGGGGGGGGGGCCGCTTGTACTGTAGTGTGTCTGCAGGTTTCTCGCAAGTTGTTAACTGCTTCTAGATCAGTTAGTTTGGGAAATCTGCAGCACTGTGAACCCCATCTCATAGCTCTAGCCCACTCTGTACCTCGTAGAGTTTGACAATGTCAGGTATGTGGTCCTTCTCCTCCAGTTTATGCTGGTGACGGAGTAGAGCGTCCATGCAGTGGCTGCAGCAGCGAATGCGGTCTTCATCCTTTTCCTCCAACACAGAGCTGACCGAAGAGAGACTGCTGATGGATCCACGGCGCGGAAGCTGCTGCGGCTGCTGCGCTACAGGACCTCCGGCACCAGGGGAGCCACCCTTCCCTGGACTGCCCGGCACACACAGTGCCTCTCGAGTGCTGCTGGTTAATTTATCTGACAGCAAACACAGTGTGCTATGAATAACAAGTTACAAAACTCATTTATAATTTTCTTTTTTCCTGCAATATACAGTTCATTGCAGAACCATTTTATTACTTGATTGTCTTTATTCATGCAGCATGGTTTATTTATTCAAAGCGTGGTTTGTCAGAAAATCACTAGAACAAATACAATTGAGAATTAATACACAAATAAATACTGTCTGTATATTAGAACAATCATTGCCAAAAATCAGACCAGAATTTAAAGGTACTATACAGTCCACAGTTCATCTAATCATTATTTCATGGTTAATAAATGCATACTAGACACTTAATAAATCCAAGCAATTTCTGGAAAGCAATAAATAGCAGCACATAAATCATTTATGTTTTACTTTATTAATGTTAAATCAGAATTTCTTACCCTTTATAATGCTTTTAAAAGCAGCAACACAGTAATATACAGGACTACCTAGCAATTACAGTGAATAACCTTTGACTATGACAAAATGAACGAAACCACTTACAAGCGAGAGGGAGAGGCACAAACTCCATGCACTTTCTGCACATTATGGATCCGCAGAGACGGCAGTGATGGCGCCGGTTCCTGATGTTGAACTTGCCTCCACAGTCCGGGCAGAACGGAACGTCTTGATCACTCACCCACGGCACCACTGACTTTTCCAGTGCTGGATAAATAAACAGTCTTTTGTTTATATCACTGAAAAAAACTCACAGCAAGGGGAATGCTCTACAGTTTCTTTTCTGTCCCATTACCTCTGATCTTCCCAGCATCCATGTTGGTACGGTCGAATGAAGTGAGCTGGAAAAAGAAAAGTCAGATGTATTTGTCACTGATGCACAACAGACAGACTGTGTGTGCGATCTAAGACTAGTAGGAGCATTTTGGAGCATGTTTTTTTTTTTATCACAGGCTTCGTAAAGTTCACATGGAGCACAGAATATATATAACTCTATAACTAAAATTCACCTTCTCCAGTCTAATGATGCGCTTGTTGACTTCGATGACATAATGGTCAATCCTAGCAGCTCTGTGTTTCTTAAAAAGATCCAGGTGACTCCGGCTTGCTCCTATTCGAACAAACAGGATTAACAAAATTGGGTATGCCTTGGAAATTTGTAAACACCTACACTCAAAACTTCCAAGTTGCACTGCATCGGGACATTAAAACCGGATTTAGAATTCTTCCTCAACATACAAATACACAAATAGAAAAACTAAATTAAAATCATTTAAATAAAACTGCAATTCCAGTATGATGCATATGTTCAAATTAGGTTACATGTAGTTTTTCTAACTACCTCACCTCTCTTGTTAAGCTACAATCCATGATATTTTTTATATTTTGGGCTAGACTTAAAAAAACTAAAACCAAAAAACTGGATTCAGTATTTCTTTCCTCTCTTGCATCCAAACATTTTTTGTCAAATAAAGAGTATGGAATCTGTGCCATTTCCAATTACAATATTTGGATAATAAGAAGGTAATTTCTCCATCTCACCCAGCTCTTGAGGCTCCCACATGTAAGGGTCCACTCCTCCATAATAGAAAGACTCATAGCTGGTCTCTGTCCTCTCATCTCCGTCTCGTTTCAGGAACTTGTCTTTGGCCTTCTTTGCCTTTTGAACCAAACCTAAGTAACAGCATTACAAAACAAAGTTTTGCATATAATCTCAATCTTTTCCCCAAATATATATAATTGAAAGGGTAACCCTAGATCTACCAAATTTGTGGGTGTATGACAACCTCACTTCCCTCCAGACTAATCTTAACAGAATACCACACTATTCCCCAAACCCAGCGTTTCACATCCCTCCCATTCTGAACCCACTACTTTTCGATGTCTCAACATAAGAAGGGAAGGTTATACAGATGAAAAGCTCAATCACTGGCTGAAGAAAAAGTACTAAAATGTGAAAGGGGGACTACTTGAGAAGCAATGTTGGGGAGCACAATAACCATTCAGAGGGTCGTTTAGTGTTGAGCACTCACTCTTTATTTGCCCACCAACATGTCGGTTGTCTCCAGAGTGCTCCTCCTCATAGTGGTCCTGTAGCTGATAGAAGGACTGGAGGTCTTTCAGACACAGGGGGCAGAGGAAGCCCTCCTTCACCTCGGCAGAGCCTTCGAATGGAGGAGGGTAGCTGGAGGCCATGGGGAGAATGTTGAAATGGGCGTTGCTGGGTGTTTTATGGCACAGTGGGTGCTGTCCAAAAGATCATAGCACACCTGGCTGAGGGCATCGCCCACCTTGGAACTTAACCATCGCTCTGTCTGGAGCAACAGGATCCTTCACTCTGCAGGAAGAACAGAGTTTAAAAAAACGAGTCGTACGTTTCTGTAAAGTGTCCAGTTGTCAAACGTGAACACATCACAGTTCTCATGGCGAACAGAATGAAATCTGTGTTTAGCCCATTCGCAGCGGCTTGACAGGAACGTAGCGCCCGCGGAGCAGCGTGTGGGGACTGGATCTTGTTGTGACTCAGTGCTGTGAATGGCAGTCATGGGATTCGAATCCACAACCTTCCGACTGCAGGGGCAACTCCCTAACCGCCAGGCAACCAGCTGGCTTAGCTGCTGCGCTGAATAGGACTACGATACAACAGAGGGGAGCAGTTTATGGTGTAGTACACAAAGTTAGACAGGGCACGATAAATAACGTGAGGGAACAAAGCCCTTCTGACTCACGCGCGAGTCACAACAATGAGCAGCTAAACGCAAGTTAGCATTTAGAGGAAAAAACCATAAAGAAAAGCGTTTACTATCCCGGCAGGTCTGAGACGGGCATTGAACGAGCTAAAAATATCAGATGTGTTCAGAACGGTGATTTATTTCAGCAGTTTCGAGTCGCCGTTGTCTTTAATACCGTTACAGTTCAAAACAACAACAATAAGGCTCGCCTGCGGCTGAGTGTAAACACCGGCCCGGGCTGCAGGTCTTACCCACGGCAGGACTCCAGCCCACCGACCGGTCGAGAGTGGGTATGGAGGTGCAGGTGAGTGGTCCCTGGCGAAGAGCAGCTGGGCAGGAGAACCTAGAACCGAGAACCTAGAACCGAGAACCTAGAACCAAAGGACAGAGCTGCCCGGCCCCGTCACACGGGAGGACATGTGACCCACCCTCAGTTGATACGGCGGCTCGAAAGGGTCAGAAAAGTGGAGACATGTTTATTCCATATCTCATAGGTCTGATGATATAATCATTTGATGATACATTTATAGCGATACGAAACGTCTGTAACATATAATGAAGTATAATTCATTTAAAGGTGTATAAATATACAATTTGACTAAAAGTAAAGAGTCCCCTCAGAAACACATCACAGCACAGCACTTATTGTGAGCAGTGTAATATTATTCCTCTGCATTTAACCCTTTCACTAAGTGGGGTACTATGCTCAAGGCTACCTAAGTGGTCCCACTGGCAGTCCTGGGATTCAAACCCACATTTTTTTGATCGCATCTCCCTAAACTAGGCCACCAGCCTCAGCAAAACATTATTTTACATTTTTAACCTGTTCCACATAATGAAGAGCATGAGTGACATGATTAGCATTACTGACAAAAGTATGATACTTTTCAAGGTATGGCCCAGGAGGTCCTTCCCTTCCAGTGACATTCTGGGCTGCTTCCAACTCCCCAGACTCCACAGTTCAGGGACAGCACTTTTCTATTCCAGCATGTCTGTGCCCCAGTTTACAAAGCAAGGTCCATAAAAACATGGTTGGATGAGTTTGGTGTGGAAGAACTTGACTGACCCGCATAGAGCCTTGGCTTCAACCACATCCAACACCTTTGAGCTGAACTGGAACAGAGATTGCGAGCCAGGCCTCATCCAACATCAGGGCCTGACCTCATAAATGAATGGGCACAAATTCCCAAAGAATCTCCAAAATCTTATGGAAAACCTTCTTAGAGTGGAAGCTGTTATAGCTGCAAAGGCGCAGACCAATTCCATGTTAAAGTCTGTCTCTGAATGTACTTTTGTCCATATAATGTATAATCATGACCTTTAGAGCAATACACGGATCTGAATCATAAATTACACAAAAACATTTGTATCGTGTAATAAAACACAATTCCTGAACACCGCAGGAAATCCTTTCTCGCTGTGACCATACGTGTGTAGAATTACTCCCTCTTCTGATGTGCTCAAGTCATTATTATTCTATTATGAATCGTGTTTGTGCAATATTAAATTCAGCCATTTAATCTGAGAACTGATTGAATGTTATTCTCATTACCTCATCATCTGCCATTTAACTGCATTTTTAACTGCATTAACACTAAGCCTCTTTCATAAGCCATTCTGCACTGCTGGTCTACTGATGTAATCTCACCACACAGCAATGTCAGTCTTACACTAATATAGCATGCCAATAATTTCTCTCTGGATGAATAACATTTCTTCTTATCTGATTAATTTAAAGGTCTACAAATATACAAAATGTTCAGTTTGATAAAAGTATTAAATCAAAACAGATTATTGCTTTGCAGCTTGAACCTGCATGGCATGTTTACTAATAATGGCACTCCAGGAACGTTTTAATTATTCACCTCAGTTTCTTTTATTATTATTATTTTTATTCACAATAGCAAAAACTATTGTGACACACCTTCAACACTATATGGCTAAAAGTATTGGGACAGAGCTTTTTCTGGGTGGTTGCTATGGCATGTAAGGCAGTAGCTATGGTTTAGTATATGGTTGCTATGGACGCTTCAGGGTGTTTATTGACGGCACGAACATTTAAAAAATCTTCAGGAATTTTCTTCTTTCTACTTTAGTTTTATTAATGTTTTATTGCAAAGTCATTGCAACCACCAGATGGCGCTGTTTTCTCCCATAAAACCGTGGATCGTTTTACGGGAATATCAGTGTTACTCGAAGAGTTGATCCAAAACTCTTTAATTATTCTCATTGTACTTTATAAACAAGTGACCATGGACCAAGTCCATTTTTTACAGAAACAAAAGTATAGGCGACACATAAACTTCGATACTAAATTCTGAATATTTGTCTACTTACTCTTACTCTAAATAAAAACAAAAAGTAATTGCAGATTAATTAGAGCACCTCAGTATTTCCAGAAGCCTTAATATTAAATACAGGCTCATGGCTTGTAATTTGGACACTCAATAATCAGAAGAGATTTGCTTATGTGCTTATTGTCTGATCACTGACTGCTTTTGGATTTATTTTTGCACTCAGTGACAGAGAATCAGTCGTGCAGAATCAATAACATATAACTTGACAGCACCAAAAAAATCTTTTTGTACCAAATTCTTCTCTAATTTAACAGATTTTTCACTTCAAGTTATACTGTAACAATTTATCGAACATTTTGCTCTAATGAGAGCTTCCACAAGCTTCAGTAGATCCGCCTCAGACCCGTCAGAATATAGTAAACCCCCACTTTAACACGGAGCAGCGGAGGCTGTTTCAGTCCAACACGGATTTTTCCTGAGAACTGAACAAACTGTTCGCTGAAACCCCGCACTAACGTGGGACGTGCAGATATCTTCCACATCCAGGCCCCGTCTGCCACGCCACCTCGTCCTAGGCCTGGGTTGCTAAGCACCACACCCAAACATAAACAACCCAGCAGGAGTAAGAGCTTTAGGCAATGTATACATTTAAGTGCTAAATTATTAAGAAAAATGTAATTTACTAATTTTGTCACGTAAATATTTCCGTAAATTAATATGAATTTCCATATTAAAATAGCCATAAATGTTTTGGTACTGTGGAGAGAAACACAAAAAAAGGCTTCTGGGTGGAAATACAGTGAAATACAATACTCAGAGGCGGAAGGAAAGTAGCCAATCAGGAACGATATTTTTTATCCTAGCTGCTGATTGGCTGCGGCAGTCCAGATCTCCCCTGTGGAGCATCTCCAGTGTTCTGGAGTTTTTCGTTTTGTTCTTTCTAAAGCCCTGTATTTCTATTACTGTAAATTAAAAGAACATATTACTGTCTTTACTTTACCAAAGAAAACGCCCTTGAATGAATAACAGTACAGTGTATAAATGGATAATATTGGTATTTTACATTCTAGCACTGTGAGACAGCAGTTCAGTGCACACTGGACAGTAGGGATAGAGGTTTACCTTTACATTTTCTTTCAGGGTAATGTTTTAAGCGTTTTAAAAGAATTAATCTTTCCTGGGAGCATTTTGGGGGGCATATTTATACATGATAAAAAAAAGGCATTTTTAGGCATTTACTGTATGAACTTTAGTTAAAGGCATGAGGCTCAAACACAGGCTTTCTGTTTGTAACACTGTCACAAATCTACTTATATTTAAATGCTGACCAAAAAGTAGTTTATTATATTGAGCATTTGTTCTTTATTTCATTGATCTTAACCTTTTTTGTTTTGTTTTATCGTTTTATTTCCAGGTTTTGACCCCACTGTTAATGTGTCAGTTTTGATAGCTAGCTGTCATTTTGGACTAAAATGCCAACAGTGCTCCACCATTACAAAATACATCATTCAACCATATATTAAAGTCAATAACAATCTAATAGTTTATGTATATTAAACAATAATTTAGATACTCTTTTCAAAGTAACCAAGGTCATTGTTCAAAAGCCTTAAGAAAAAAATGATTTAATGAGGAAGAAATTATTAAAACAAAATATATATGATACACAAATAGAATACATAATAAACCAGTTAACAAATAAACAAGGAGTCGCCGTGTGTCTCATGCAATGACAAGCAACAGAAAAGAGAGCTTCGGAGGGCTGCTAGACTAAACGCTTAGTCAAGTCAATGAAAACGAGAAATCAAATTTTCCTGCCAGATATCCCAGACATCGCAGTGGTTCCGCGCGGTCTTCGATGGGGCTGGTGGGAGGGGCAGGTAAAACATTTTTCCCAGCCCACCTGGTGCACCGAGTCGTGATCAAAACTCAGGACATGCTTTAGAGGGGGATAAGAAATCATTATCCTCCTCTAATGATGAAAATCTCATCGAAAAAAAGGAATTCTGTCTTATTAATGATGTTATGAGGAATTATGTTTAATGTGAAAATATGAACTTATGAGGCTTCAGAGATCAATCAGATACAGTAGTGTCACTCACATTATCATTTAGACAAGCCTAACTGCAGCATCAGCATCAGCATCAGCATCAGCAGGTCCTTCATTTCCACAGCGGGGGGCTGAGAGGTCTGTGACTGGTTTTACTGGACTTTCTCAGTGACTGTCTCTCAATCACACACACACACACACACACCACACACACACACACACCACACACACACACACACACACACACACACACACACACAC
>JBBJLR010067877.1:0-11108 GCA_037577145.1 Brachypetersius gabonensis
TGTGTGTGTATGAGTATAAGAACAAAAACCTACAATCGCTGTTTATTTTTTGCAAATAAAAGTCTGTAATTAATTACTTAATTCTTTGTGTGTGTCTATGGGGGTAGGAGTTGGGGTTGGGGGGGCCTGGCTTGTCTTGCACACAGACAAGGGGGGCTTCAAGGAAAAAAGGTTGGGAACCACTGCTCTAGGAAACCCAGTGCTATACATTACATTTGGGAATTAATACTTTTTTACAAAGTTGGTATTAATAGCATGTTTTACACGTCCTTGTGCCTACTACTAACGTATACTCCTTTGACTAAAGGCACAAATTGTTGTGTTTACATCCTAGTGTTTAATTTTTTGGCTAATGTGCTTGTAGTGGCTATCTGTGCTGTCTCACAAAGCCATCTGTCATCTGCATTGTTTAAACTGAATGGATTAAATAGCCATTAAACCTGAGTGATATTTACTCTCTGCAAATAATGGAAAAGGCCATAAGGCACCACTTTAATCACACAATGCGATTCACTGGAAAAGCCAGTTTACCAGGAAAGGGCTTTTAATGCTGGTTTTGTTTTAAAAGGGCAAGCAAATGAAGGAGAAGCTGCAGAGGCTGAAAGGCTCCAGCACCGATGGAAACCTGTACATCCAGGAGGTTACTGGGACTTAATACCTGTCTGTCTGTCTATCTATATGTCTGTCTATTTGTAAACTACAAAAAACGGAGTGTCAGTAAAAAGGAATGTCCTGGAGCAGCCACACATGAGTGTAAGTTCACCATACCCAGCACCAGATGTGAACTAGAGGGGTATAAATGCCTCCTGCTCTGGTCTTTGGTGCAGCAGAACTGTGTTCTCTGGAGTGATGCATCCAACGTCAGTATCTGACCTCACTAATGCTCTGGTGGCTGAATGCAATGCAGTCACAGCAATGTACCAACATCTAGTGTAAAAGCTCTACCAGAATGGTAGAGACTGCTACTGCAGCTAAGGAAGGACATACCACCTCTTTAACACCCTTGATTTTCAAATAAACACTGGATGAGCGTCTACAAACTGTCCCACTGTCTGTCTTTTTGTCTGTCCATCTATCCTTTTTCTCCATGTCTCTCCTTTTCCCATTTCATTCATCCTCTCTTCTCTCTATCTCTATCGCTACCTGCCCCCCCCTTCCCCCTCAACTCACTCACAGTTGGCTACTGTCGTCCTGCCGGAGGAGGAGAATTTCTTGCTGCTGTTCCGCAGAGAGACGCCGCTGGACAACAGTGTGGAGTTCATGAGGGTCAGGCCAGAGCAGATTTATTTTTAAGTCAGTGTTAAATGATGAACTGCAGACACCCTGCTACTTCACTAAAACAGGGTGTTCACTTTCTTAATGTATTTATTATACATTTAAACACAAATGATCGATACGATACTGCCAGGTCACAAGCTTTATGTTATTAAGTTCAGTTTCCCTGAATCTGAAATTGATTTTATATGTGTTTTTAACTGCAACTCTTATGATGTCAAAACTGTCCGACCCTAAAAGTTCATTGTTTGCACCTTGCCCAAAACTCTAGGTGGGCAGGGGGTACATTTTAGCATTGCTGGTACAAATGACTGATTGTTATTCTGTTTCTCTGGTTCTGGTTTTTGCTTCAGGTCACTTAGTATTTATAGTTATAGGCACAAAATCTCACAAGGTGAAGCCAAAGTAATTGAGTAAAACTGTAATAACGTGTCATTTGTGATAATCTATCAAGAAATCATGCAAATAACATATTTTTGAAAACAGGAAATATTTGGTTTCCGTTCTGCCATTATCTGAGCTTACATTTCTGAACAGGTACAGGCTGTTTGTAGACTATGTGTGTTATACTATGGAGTTTTCTATGGTGTAGAAAGAAAATTATACACAAAAATATTTATTTGTGCATAAAAATAATTGGGAAAAACCTACAGAAAATTACAAAACTATGATTATGCAACCCAATAATCATTTTTATTAAATGAGTAATGTGTCACACCAAGTGTTCCTCTCTGTCTTTGTGCAGATTTGGAGGCGCTATGATGCCGACAGCAGTGGGTTCATATCAGCTGTGGAACTGAAGGTACCACAGATGTTTCTTAGCCCTCAAAAGTGTTGTGACTTTGATGAAGTCTAACCTGGTATGATTAAAATGCTAAACCATTTAAAGGAATAGTTTTGCCACAAGAATTCAATCTGTCCCATCTACACCAAATCCTCAGAGACATGTTTGGTGTTTTTCTGGTGTTTTGTTATTGAATACTACAACTTACTGTACTATGATTTAGGCCTGCAGTTAACACATGTAAAATGTTAGCCTTGTTGCTCTAGTTGTTAATTACATTAACCTTTTTGCTCCAGTGCAAAACTAAAGAAGAACACATCGAAACATGTCCTGACTGATCAAATACAGTTCAAGCAAGTGGAAACTGTGTAAATTATTTTTTTTTTGCTGAATGAGTCCATTAAAGATTGTGAGAGGTACACCTGTATTATTATGCATCTACATCATTCTACACCTTTTGATATTAGCGTTGGGTGCACTGAGAGGTGAAAAGTGGCCTCGTTGATGTGGTTCGGGTGACATGAAAGGTTGTTGCAATAGTATGTTAAGTTTTATTAACATACTATTATAATATTAACTTTCTGCTTTCTGTCTCTGTTCCAACCAGAATTTCCTTCAAGACCTGTTTCAGCAGCACAACAAGTGCATCACTCAAGAAAAACTGGAGCAGTACACAGACACCATGGTACTCTAAAGGCGGCATTTGGCAAATATCTGGAGCAAATTACAGTCATTAGTTACAGGGACAGTCCCCCTGGAGACACGGAGGGTTCAGCGTCTTGCTCAAGGACACAGTGGTAGAAAGTAGGAGGGTTTCAAATGGCAACTTTGTGGTCATCAGGTTCAGAGGCAAGGATTTTACTCACTAGGCCTCTACTATCCTTCTCTCACAAGTGAACAGTGTTGGGCACGTACCTTTAAAAAAGTAATTAATTACAGTTACTAGTTACTTCTCAGAAAAGGAAATGAGTTAGTAACTGAGTTACATCATTATAGAAGTATCTAATTACCAGGCAAAGTAACTATTGCATTACTTTAAAAAAATCTAATTTAATACAACTATAAAATAAATATAAAACATTTTACACTAATCTACACTATTTTAATGTTGTTGTGGGACAACGTGAGAGACAACTACCAAATTAAAAATTTTTGCCTTTCACCTCAGCAGGGAAAAGTAGTGCTTATACTTCCAGTTTGTAAAAGCTACCTTTAAACTTGTTGGACTTGCCATCGTTGCGATTACTTGATGTTGGTGTGTGCAACTAACAGCGCGTGTGCTTGTGTGTGAACACCCGCACAACTCTGCCTATGATTGGCAAACAATGGAAATTTACTTGCTTTAAGCCAATCATCGCGTTCTCAGTTACACCACGTGTTTAGAGACACACTAATCATCATCACTGGTTCCGCCCCGGCCCCGAACACATACACACCCCAGAGAGAAAGAGGTCCTATGGCTGAGAGAGACGCTGCTTGCATGAAAATTGCTTCAGTGTTCTCAGTTATAGTAACGCACATTTTATTGTCAGTAACGGTAACGGCGGTGTAATGGTGGAAACAGTAATTCGTTTGATTACTAGTTACTGAAAAAAGCATCGCCGTTTACTTATAGTGCCATTATTCTCATCACTTCAACTGAACCATACAAGTTGTAACCAGAGAGGAACTCTCTGGGTCTTGATTCCTGGAATTTATGTCCCTTAGATTGAATTCGAGTGGCAGCTCTGTGTCAAGACTCTTTACTGAAGGAATCACTGTAAAAATGCTACACAGTGTACATGAAAATGTTAAAACTTAATGTATTTTTAAAGTTTTAAATGTTAAATCTGGAATGGCCAAAAATATTATTATTGCTAGCATATTGAGATATTTTTTTCCTGTTTCAATCGTGTTTACTATTTAAATTTTTTCCTGTTTGTGTTCTGGCAGTTAAACGTCACACTGTCGTTTATTCTTCAGGGTGTAAATAAGATTGTTCATTGGTTGTTGTTGCTCCTTTTCACTCAGATGAAAATGTTTGACAAAAACCAAGATGGTAGTCTGGACTTAAATGACTTGGCCAGGTACAAATATATATTTATTCATCTTTTTTAGTTATGTTTTGAGATGGAATGGGTTTGAATGGATCGGATGCTAAAAGTGATTTATGTTCTTTTATTCTGTGACCCCAGAATTTTGTCTTTAAAAGAAAACTTTCTGCTGAAGTTTGAGAGAGATGTGAGTAACTGACAGGAAATTTCAGGAAATTTCAAGGACTGAGTTTGCTTTATTAAAAATGTGTTTATATATTGAGTAATCTAAGTGTGTTCCTGAAAATAAATGCATTTGTTCACAACCATGTGCTTTTCTCTCACCAGGCCTGCAGCCAGGAGGAGAGGAAAAGAGATTTTGAGAAAATATTTGCTCATTATGATGTGGTAAGTATGATTTAGAAGCTGCACATGAGACTGAAGGTCAGATTATATCTGTTTTTCTAACTGCGTGTGCCTGTGCATGCATGTTTGTTTACTTTATAGAGTAAGACAGGAGAACTGGAAGGGCCAGAGGTGGACGGCTTCGTAAAAGACATGATGGAGCTGGTCAAGGTAAGGAATTTAATTCTGTTATTAAAGGAATTTTACACAATTTTTTGAGTAATTATATGCAGCTTATCATCTACTCCTTACCAGCAAAAGAATGGTTGGTATTATTTCATGCCCTCCAAGCAGCAGACCATTCCAGGCTACACTTCTAAAAGTTACATCTATGACAAACACTCCATTTGCCTCTACAACATGATTGAAAGATTAAAAGTTGTTCTTCATAAGCGCATCTGTCAAATGTACAAACGGCATCTAGTCTCTTCTAATACAATTTCAAATAGCAAAAAAAATAACATTTACACAACTTTCCACATATCCCAGGTGTAGTCGGTCAGCCAAGTGTCCAAATTTTGACTCTAATAAATTTATCCTTGAGAAACGTGAAGGTTATCCAGAACTAATAAGTTCTCTGGGTTCGGTTCTCATCATACGGATAAAGAACAAGAAGCAAGAAATAATAGAAATAATAAAAGACCACAATAACAAAAGCAGTTCTAACAGGAAAAAAAAAAACTTTCCTTTGGTTTGACTCCATGGACAGGGTTCCATGGACACATACACTGCAAAATCAAAGTGTGCTGCAAGTTCAGTACCATCACAGTACATTTTAGGCACAGCATGGTTCCTATAGACCTTTGGAAAAGAGATTTATTATATTGCCCTAGTCCAGGCCTTATCTACAAAGATCTAATGTGGCTGTAGATTTTTGCTTTGCTGGAACACTTGCAGCTACATCCTTATGAACAAGACAGGATGCCAGTTCTAAGGTTATTTTTACCATCTTTTTTTTCCCTTTGATCCTTCCCAGTCCAACCTGAGTGGAACAGACCTGGACAAGTTCAAGCAGGCCCTCCTCAGCCACTGCGATGTGAATGGAGATGGGAAGATCCAGAAGAATGAGCTTGCGCTGTGTTTGGGGTTGAAGCTGACATAAAGCACAGGACAGCAAACCGGACCATCATTTATGTGTGCATGTGTGTGTGTGTGTTTATATATGAACACAAACACACTGTGCAGCTAATCTCTAACCCACTGATTGATAAAATAATTGTAACTGATGTTTGTTGAAATATAACTTGTTGAAGTGTTTGTTGTTGTTGCAATAAAACTAATGTATTTAGTGCTTGTTTGTTCCTCATTCCATATAAAATACCTTGGCATTTTAGTACCCCTGTAGCATTTTGTTGCCCTGAGGCAACAAACCAAAATCTGTTAGGGGGTCTTGGGTGGGACACATTTTATGATTGATATATTATCAAGGACCCCCAAGCTCCCAAAAACTAGGGTGAAATATTTTTTCTCCTCTTAAAATCAAAATGCATGCCCTAGAGGGTTAAAAAGTTCAAGTTAATCCATTACAATGTAACTGCTGCACCTAGCCACCTAGTAACAACCTCAGTATCACATCACAGTATCACAGAAATGCAATCTACTTGTTCTTATTATAGCTGAAAATGTGCTTCACATCTGAACTTAGGTTGTTATTTAATATCCATGTATTTTGTTCAGTTTTTTCATCATTTTAAATTGATACCATTGCCCATAGACTTCAGTTCTTTCGAATGACAGCCATAATGACATCACACCAATCTGCAACATGCCAGAGCTGCAGCGCAGAAGAGAAATTGGCCAACAAACCCCATGACCGGAGTCACAAGTGTGTTCATTTAAGACTAAGTTTCATTCATAACTGTTCAACTGATGCAAATTCATTAGTTAGAGCAGTTTGAAATTAGTTTCTGGTTCTTTTTTTCCCTCCCCTTTTTCTCCCCTGCATGTACAGGTCAGTTATGAATATGTTTCTCTGTTTGTTGTGGTTTATTTAAAATAAATCAACCTTTCAAAGTTTGTTTTAGTGCTTCGTTAGCCAAACTGCTAGCCAGCTTCATTAGCCAATTTGAGGCCGTATCTTAACTTGTCTGGGTAAAAGTATGTCTGTGTTTTGAGCTGAATGGAGATATTTCTCTGAGGTGTTTGTTCCTGCTGTGCAATTGTCAGTCCACGGTCAATAAAGCTAACTTCATTTCTGCAAATGCTAACTAGCCTTACTCTCGCTAAAACCTGGATCTCATTGGAACTCTACCCCAGCGGCACCCACTCCCAACTATGCTCACTCCCATACCTCTCGTTTGTCTGGACGAGGAAGTGGAACAGGCATTCTCATTTCCACTAATTGGAATTTCCACTGCTACTGCCTCCTGTTAATTATGCCTCTAAGACAATGCTATCCTGGTGTCTGCTCCTGTGAAACTCTCTAACAGCCATCTACTGTCCACCTGGGCAGCTTTGTGGATGAACTAGACATCCTACTGTCTGCCGTCCCTGACTATGACTGCCCATTACTCATCCTGGGTGATTTGAATACTCACCTTGAACATCTCAGCTTGTCTGGCAAGACACTTGACGTCATCCTCACTAAGAACTGTGCAGCTAATCATATCATGGCCACACATCCCTGACCATTACTTCACCTGCCTTTTGCAACAGTCCCCTGTTCTTACACATCAGGTTTCATACCGGCGCAACTGCCACAACCTTTCTAACACTCGTTTTTCATCGTCGGTAGCTGTTGCATTGCCTCCTCTTCTCACTCAAGGTCAATGATGCCACAGAAACTCTCTGTTCTACATTAAGCTTGTGTCCGAACTACTACGCTCAGGTCTTCCTCTCCTATGGCTGACCGAGAGCATTTGAAGGCTGCACACAAATCTCAGAGCTGCTGAGGGACGCAGCTGACCTTACAAACCATCAGTCACTCTTGTCCTCCTCATCCAGCATCACTGATACCGAAGCTGCATTCTACTGAGAAGGTAATGGCTGGCAGCAGCCAATAATATGAATCATTAGGGCCTTGTCCCATTCTACCTACGCAGGTCCAAAGTGCATCACTTTAGTCCATCTCAAAGAGTGTGAGTTATCTAAATGCCTGAAATTTAATCGTCCCTCTACATGTCTGCTCAACCATATCCCCTACATCAGTGTCCCCCAACCCCTCGGCCATGGGTCATGTGGTGCCGGTCCGCGGGCTGCACAGAAAAACACTTCGGGTGTCGTTGTCTCCCATCAGCCCTAGATGGGAGAAACTCGCTGCAGAGAAACAGGCCCAAGGCTTTCACTGATTCAGCGTTGCGGTCAGTCATATTTTTTTATGTGCTTAGTATTTGTTCTTGTGGTAAATCTTAAATTATTTTAACAAGATGTTCAAAGTTTACCATGGCAACCAGAGAGCACTAGCGTGGTGAGTGGATGTTACCCGTGTTATATTGTCGTTGTTATGAAAATGCTGTTATTAAAGCTGCGAGCACACATTGGATTTACGTTTATTATTATATTTTAAAGATACCCCATGATTATATTTTTAAAATATCCCCATTTTTATGCGTATCATGTACTTGTATAAATACGTATATTTATCTGCCACTCTTTTTTCTGATATTAAACCGGTCCGTGACGAAATAAAGGTTGGGGACCACTGTAGTTGTGATCTTGTACATAACTTTGTGATTGGTTGAAAGAGGCTACAGTCTGACACATCTCTGTGGCCCTGGTCCAGAATCTAAGAAGGGTGTTCAGTTTATCTACCTGAGTAGATAAGTAGCAAGTGTGTTGAAACAAGTCTGGACTCCTGGTTTGAGGGTCAAAGTGTATGGAGTTATCAACGGGACTATGTAGAAAACTAAAACAAAAAATCATTTGAAAACTATTTTCTTTCTTACTGTGGCAGATACATTTTTGAGCCCTCCAGTACACATTACACACACATCACACAGCTCTGATGTTCAGCTGTACAATGGAACTGCTTTGTTTTTCCGTGTGTGTGAAAGAGAGAGAGAGAGAGAGAGAGAGAGAGAGAAAAGTGTGTGTGTGTGTGTGCACCTCTGTGACCATGACTATCTGGCAGAAGAAACAGAAGAGGCAGAAGACGAGGAGGAACAGTTCTCTCCTCCCAGTTTTGCGGAGAACCAACGGAAACATGTCCGTCACCGTTGTGATCACCACCTCCATGGCAACAAACTAAGGACAAACAACACATAACTCAGGACCAAAAAGGATGTGTGATAGTGAAGGTATCTGATTGTGTGTGTGTGTGTGTGTGTGTACCTGTGTATCCAGGCCCAGTAAGATGATCATGATGAAGAAAGAAACAGCCCACAGTTGAGGTAAAGGCATCAGAGCCATAGCCTGAGGATATGCTATAAATGCTAAACCAGGACCTATATACACACACACACCCCATCAGATACACACAGCCTGAGGATGCACTATAAACACTAAACCAGGATGTACACACACAGTAAATACAGTATATTCTTCATTCACGTGTGTTTAAATTAGGTCGAAATTTGATTTGTTTTTTTGGAACATGTCAGAGTTTCTAATTTATTTAACGTTATACAAGTCACTTTTTGTACAAGTCACTCAGTGGTTTGGGTCCTAAACCCATCTCTGATATGTTTGATGTTTATCAAACATTATGTAGATTTGCAGGAGCTGCTCAGCTAGTGGAGAAAAGATCTGAAAGTAATCCTGGTGAAATGGTGTTTATTTCTGTTTCTGTAAATGGAATGACCTTTTGTGTATGATAATGTGCCACATCATTAAACTTAAACGTGTGTGTGTGTGTGTGTGTGTGTGTGTGTGTGTGTGTGTGTGTGTGTGTGTGTGTGTACCTGACTCGGCTACATCTTTCACTGCTGCATTTTGCTGATGAGCCATAAAACCAAGAACAGAGAACACGGCGAATCCGGCGACAACACTTGTACAGCTATTCAACACACACAGCCAAAGCGAGTCCCTAACACACACAAGCACAGCAGTTACAGCCAATCAGCTTTCGGTGTCTCTAAAGAAAAGGTGATCTGGCTTCAGGAGTCTTCATCGCTCCAGTCTAAACCTGCCTGCACCTTACTGAGCTGATACCCTCCATCCATCTTTACTTCATAAAAAGAACTAGTCTCTCATCATCTATCACAGAACTTTCAACTCAGATTGTAAAGATTTGGGTGTAAAATGTGCTGTAGGGCGTGGCCTGTAGGGCGTGGCCTACCTGTAGCAGTTGTTGTTGTACTTGTTGTAGCTTCCCAGCACGGTGAGGGATCCTGTGGCGACGCTGTATGAGAAGAAGACCTGAGCGCCCGCCTCCATCCACACCTGCTCAGGTGAAGAGTAGAGTCTCTTACTATTGAAGTCATCATTTAAAGCAATGGTTCTCAACCTTTTTAACATTAAGACCCACCTATCTATCACAGCATGGTGCCAAGGCCCACTTGGCCACATTAGACGATATTAAATAGCCAATTGCGTACCAATGGCCTTTCTTGGATTTACATTCACGGCCCAAACTAAAGTCTTCGTGGCCCATCAGTGATCTGCGGCCCAGTGGTTGAGAAACCCGGATTTGAAGGGACCAAACGGCACCTTTCATTAGAGCTCTCATAATCCTGCAGGCCCCACCAGAGAGCCTTGCGGTACAGGAGGGTTTTAAAACTTACAGGCAGAAACTTAAGTGTAAATTAAGTGCCTAAGTAATTTATTAATAATTAGGACGTGTAAGCAATAAACATGGATAAAAAGAATTAAATTCAGATAAACAGCTGTCAGCAACGCAGACTGAAGCTCCCATCACAACAAAAATAAACACTGGTTTCATCTTCGCCTTGTGTTCCTCCGTAAATAGCCCATGGTGACGTAACCACCATGGTCCTCATACCATGATCTGCAGATTATTTCGGCAGAAAATGATGTGTGAATAGACTACGATGCTTGAAGTGAATTCGCCTCTGTTTCAAAGACCTGATTCTTTATTTCTCAACCATTTGGAGCAATTGGTGGAGATTCCCTTTAATATGAGAACTGTGCTGGAGTGGGGGGGGGGGCTGTGTTGTATGAAGTCTTGTTTTTGGTTGATTTCCTGGTGTTTGTGGGTCTTTCCAGACCTGAGGGTCGGCCAGGCGCTGAGGGTCCGGGTGGATGTAGAAGAGGACGCCCTGCAGCGCCCCCGGCAGAGTCAGGCCCCGAATCAGCAGCACCAGCAGCATCACGTACGGCAGCGTCGCTGTGAAGTAAACCACCTGCAGGAACGAGAGGGAAAACATCTCACAGAGCTGCAAACGGAGAAGAAAACCAGTGTTTGGGTTCTGCTGTGAGATGTTCTTCAGTGTGTTTGGACTGTGCTTCTGTAGAACTGCACATAAACTCATCCTCTGTTTGGAGATTAAAACTTACTACTAGAGGACGGATCAGAGACAACTTCACTGCTCCCCCTGATTTCAGACCAAGCACAACAGCCAGAACTTCTTCAGTTTCTATGTGAGTTCTATTTTCACCCACTGCCACTCACAGCGCCACCTAGAGGAGTCATTCACCCACTTCTGCTCACAGCGCCACCTAGAGGAGTCATTCACCCACTTCTGCTCACAGCGCCATCTAGAGGAGTCATTCACCCACTTCTGCTCACAGCGCCA
>JBBJLR010067897.1:0-11107 GCA_037577145.1 Brachypetersius gabonensis
TACATAGAGAGAGAGAGAGAGAGAGAGAGAGAGAGAGAGAGATAGATTACTATATTACTCCTGGATTCCTATATTACTATATTCTACTATATTAGTATATTATTGGATCATGGGATTGACATTGTGAGTCCGTCCAAGTACAGTGTTAGTGAACAGCATGCCAGTGATGTAATACCTTTGGTGATGAAAAGGTAAGTAGATAATTACATTTCAGTAGAAGTCTTATCCTGGACCATGTGCTGAGAAATCTTACATTCATGAAAAAACTCACAGTTAGGACTTGTCATGTTCCTCCTCCAGTATTGGTTCCTTTTTTTCCTCACCAGATGTGAAGCCAGAAGGTATAGAAGATACGTACCTGCTGTGTCCGGCGCCGGTTATAGATGAAGTTGGGAAGTAAGTCACTCCATTGTAGAGCAGGAAGAGGAAGAAGAGGTCTGCCTCACATGAGGCCACATTTACAATGGCTGTCTGGGGTCACATTCCACTGACACCCCCCAACACACACACACACACATCTTCCTGTCCCAGAGGTGGTCAGTCAGTCAGAACGTATTTGGAATTTGTCATCTTTAATTTATCCAAACACTAGAAGTCAGTTGTGACCCAAACACTAGAAGTCAATAGTCAAATCAGATTTGAGTTGAGTGCTGTTTTTAAACCTGCAAAGTATTTAATATCAATGAATGATGTTTCCATGCTAACTCAGTAACCATCCCCAAACACAGGTCTACTTCTCTTTCTTATTCAGATTTCCTTTATTTCCTTACTAACCACTTTTTTTTTTTCTTTCATTTTTTTCTTCTTTGCTCTCTTGCCTTGCAGACCCTTCTCCTGGGCTTTGCTCGTGGGGTCTCTTTCCTTCCCAGTGAGTTCTTTCCTTCTCTTTCCTCTCCTCTGCTTTGTGTTACAGCAGTTCTGTGCTATTGCATGACAGATCAGTTACACAATTGGCTGCAATTCACTGTTTTATCTTCAGTAAAAGCCTGCCTCGTTCTGATTGGCCATCCTGTCTTTGTCCCACTAAGGACCTTTAGATCTCGTCCTAGGGCAACACTATCTTTTTTCCCTCTGCACATGCACAAAACTCTGCAGACGAATCCTGCCTCAGTGTTGCTCTCTATTTCATCATCATACCACTCTCCCCTCCCTCTCTCTCTCGCTCTCTCTCTCGTGCTCTCTCTCTCTCCCTCTCTCTCTCTCTCTGTCTCTCAATGATCAAAGCCTGCTGTCGCCTGGCCCCTTCCTTTTATCTTCCGGACTTTACAGATGTCAAAACCTAACACTTCCTCTCAGCCATTACTCTTCTTTTACATCTACGAAATTGCTCCTGAAAAAAATGTCCAAAAGTATCCAGACGGCCTTCTGTAATGGATAATTTCAGCTGTTTTGAGGTGTGCAACTTGTATCTCCATAGAAAAGCACTGCCCAACAGATCAGGCTATACATGAGCCTAAGGTAACCATAAGTTTGGGGCATAGGGGTTTACTGCTCTTGTGGCTGCCATCAAATCCTCACAGTAATCCTCATTATATGCTCTCGTTGGAGCATATAATTGAATGCAATCAAATGATCACAGCAATGTTCCAACATCAGTACCTGACTTTAATGCTTTCTGAGTTGGTGCAGAAAGGTTCACTGTGTTTGATGCTTTAATGTTCCCATTTGTGAAAGCTGAACAAAGCTAAATGTCTTTTCTGTGTGCTCCAGGGTGGTTTACCTGCAAGTAAGCATGAATCAAGGCCTATCGTTCATCACCAGCTCGGTGCACATCACCACAACCGAATGTGTGAGTAAACATGCACATACACTGCAGTACATTCCAGTGTGGACCGCTGAGTAATTCTGCACCAAACCCTAAACCCTGAGATTAACCTTAGAACACGAGCATCCGTACCAGAAGCAGAACAAATGGTAAACTGACATCATATGGCAAAACAACTCCTTATGTACAAGTTCCTCTGGTTTGTGTTGATGCTGGAGGTGTCTGACATCATGCTGAGCTTTGTTTGGTGTTCCTATGTCGCGCAGAAACAAAGTAATTGTATTTGAAAAAAATATGTAATAACAAAAGCCAGTACTGGGGTTTTCAAATTGGCACCACATGCAAATGCCTGTAAGAACAGAG
Organism: Brachypetersius gabonensis; assembly: GCA_037577145.1. NCBI lineage: Eukaryota > Metazoa > Chordata > Actinopteri > Characiformes > Alestidae > Brachypetersius > Brachypetersius gabonensis. The sequence continues at coordinate 2,129 of JBBJLR010067897.1, forward strand.
ATGCCGAATGTATTTAGAAACAAATGAAATAAACAAAAGATCTTTGAACCCGGTAGAACTGCAGCATAATCTCTGCATACAAACCCCAGAGGGAGTGGGGGTCCGGAGAGTGGCCAAGCAAAAGTGCACCAGAGGGCGAGCATATAGGAGAACAGACACCCTCCCAGTGTTTGTGGTATTGTGTGATTAGGGAAGAATGAGCTAGTGGGTAGAACTGGAGATGACCAATTTGGGCCTAAAACTGGGATAAAAAAAATATTTATAAGATGCAGCTCAGTTCAAACTGTTCAGCCTCTAGAACACCTCCACTCATCACATCTCTCTATTTTACTTCTAAACACGTTCTGAAGGATTTTACAAGAGGATTTTAATGTTTCTGCTTGCTAATTTTACTAAATATCACCTGAAAGGCTTCTTTAAACAGTGAGATTTCAGTCAGTTGTGTATAATCATCCCTCTGAAGTGTGTTCTTCGAAAGATGGCATTTTGGTTTTGACAAATGTGCAAATGCATCCAGCTCAAAGCAGGTCATGCGTCATTTGCATACCTAATTGTTTTTACATTTGTAAAGCTCCATCAGCAGGTCCTTTTTTTGCTTTTTTGTAGCAATAAATATATTTTTTCTGGATGTTTTCACACAAGGAGACCTGTTCACCTCGCCCAATACTTTTGTCCCGCAACCTTCCCAGGTGCATCTCTGCAGGGAATTTGATTACGGGTTTACCTTTACATTTTCTTTAAGGGTAATGCATTAAACTTTAAAATGAAATTAAATGAAAGTTTAAAATGAAATTAAAATGTTCTTGGAGCAGATTTGGGGGCATGTTTAAGGTTTACACTATAAAAATAGTCATTTCTATTTTTTTACCAAAACACAATGGGGGTTTTTTTTCACTATATGTGGGTACTCTTGGAATGTAACCCCTGAGAAAAGCGGGAGATTACTTAATGGGAAGAAAACACAACACAAAAATGGTCGCTAAAAATAACAGTGGTCACCTGGAACAGATTCATATTTTTTTGTTGTTTTAAAAAAAATTACCCCATTCAACCTACACCAGTGAGCCCAGTATTTATTCTCTTTCTGATTTCTTCATTGACTCCTTCTCTCTTTCTTCTCTTTACTCTTTACTCTCTTTACTTTCAGACCCTCCTCCTCTTTCTGGGTTTTGCCTGAGGGGTCTCTGTCCCTCACAGTGAGTTCTTTTTTTCCCTTCTTTTTCCATCTTCAGCCAAACCACAGGGGCTTTGAGCTTATCCAGCCCGAAGCCCCTGGAGATTCTGGCTCTGTCTTAAGAGACAGCAGGACTTTTACCCACAAAGCGGCTGAGAAGAAACATCTCGTTCACAGAATTAACAGCTTTATAGGTTGCACTGTCCCATTAACCTCTGAGCATTGGCGTTTAGCTACACATTCAATTTACTTTATACAATTACAGTAACTCAATTACACAATTACTGGGGCTTGTAGTTAATCATAATCAATCACGTTAATCACAAAGAACGCTTCTGTTCCATTTTTTAAAGCAGTGCATTGTGTCTTATATACAGAATGTGTTAATCCTAAATAAACAATGCGTATACGTTCAGTACTGTGCAAATGTCTTAGTCACCTATGCAAATTTTTAAAGACATTTTTTCAGTGTGTGATAATTCGTCTTTCTGCTACTAAAGTTAACATCTGACAAAAATATTGCAAATAAACAGTGAAGCAGTAAAAATATCAAGATTTGTTTTGTTTGTAAAAAAAAAAAGTAGATCATATTTTGTGAGCTGGCAGAATAGCAGCTTCTGATTTAATTTACTGAAGAACTGCTCGAGTTAAACCAGGTTTCTGATGGAAACTACAAGTAATACTGGACTTCCGCAAAGAACACACAGATATACTGTACATACAATCACTATTTACTGTGCTGTGTTATTGATATTTATTCTGTTCAGGTTTATTTAGTATATTTAGTCATATTCATGTTTTTGTAGGTGCCTAAGACTTTTGCACAGTACTATATATATGTATATATATATGTAACAGTACACAGATGTCGGTCCGGTCTGTACCTCGGTTTTGGGGTCACGGTTCGGTACGGTTCACGACACAGCAAAGTTAAGCAACAAAAACTTCTAAAGAATTAGGCGTGGTTTGTTTTTGTTTATTTTAAATAAACAGCAGTGTATTAACCAGTAAACACACTCTTGATTATATTTCCATATATGTGTAAGTGTTACGCCAGTAGGTGGAACTATTGCCCCACACTCCGACCTAGGTTTATGATTTACTTGCGCTTTTTGGTCCCTCTGAGATTCTGTATTACTTCAGTCACGTCTTCTCTGTCGTACCGTGTATTCTTCGAAAGAAGCCATGTACCGAACCGTGACCCGTGTACCGTGACGGTTCGGTACGAATACATGTACTGTTACAGCCCTAATATATATATATATATATGTGTGTGTGTGTGTGTGTGTGTGTGTGTGTGTGTGTGTGTGTGTGTGTGTGTGTGTTTACACAGTGCAGTACTGTGGAGAGGTTGAAGGGTCATAATGAGATAATGTTGTTTTTATTGCTTGTCTAGATTTATTGTTGATAATGTTAAATAAGGCTTGTGTAATGCAGACAGCTCCACTGCACAGCTAAAAGCTAAAGGAGGTTTTTATTTGCACTTCGCTTAAAAATAGATCAAAGAAAATCAGTCCCTCTGCAGGTGTACTGGTGTGCTTCCCTAAATTGCAGATAGGGATCAATTTCATTCACACATTGATAATAATTGATGTTATTTATTATAATTCTCTGATGTCAGTGGAAAGATATTGTTTTATATGAGAGCTCACCCTGTGACCTCTTTGTTTTTCTCTCTTTTCTCTGGCAGTTTGATGGCACCATTCTCCTGATCACCCTGCTGGTGCTCTTCTTGATATTGGCTCTGCTGTTTATGTGGTGGTTCTGGCCTCTGTGCTGCACAGTAGTAAGTCTAAGCCTCATTTACGTCCTTGAAGCAAAGATGTGTTCCCATCATTATTCTGTCAGTGGTCTTCTTGCAATACACTTAAAGTCCTGCCAAAAGACCCAGAGCTGGAAAATCTGCTCGCTCAAAAGAACCTGGGACAGACAGAGGCTGGACTGAATTCTGTACAATGTAAAGTACCTTACAGAGACTGTAGGAATGCACTGGCGGGTTAAATCTGCTTCTGTAAGCAATATGTAAAACATTTAGCTTTTTAACTATTTAAATATTTAAACATCTCATTTCTGCCCTCAGGTCATCAAAGAGCCCCCTCCTCCACCACCACCACAGCCAGTGAGTCTTTTTTATCCGTTTAGTGCCTCTGTTTGCTTGCTCATTGAGCTGATAAGCAGATATTAGGACCCCTCTAATACTGACTCTATTAACTATATATAAATATCTCGGTCTTTCTGCTGACAAGTTTAGCATTAGAATATAAGAAAACAAACAAGAATTAAAAGTTTTTTTTATTATTTGTAAACAAAAAATAGAACACGGTTGAGATTCGGTTGCAGATTTCTGCTTGGTTCCTCCATCAGCACCTCCTGATAATTAATTTAATGAAGAAATGATTGAGTCAAACCAGGTTTCTGATGGAAACTACAAGTAATACTGGACTTCCACTAGGAACACATTGATGAACTGTACATAAAATCACTTTCATTTAATATATATATATATATATAGTTATATTCATGTGACAAAAATCACTCACTGCTTAGCTGGACAGTTTTTAATATAATTTTTGGAGGTGTCTAATAGTTCGTATAGATATTTTAAGTCAGAATTCCACCATCACTTCAAAATTTATGTTTAAACATTTAGAGTCATTTAAAGTGAGTTTGGTTCTAGTTCATCTTAGGGACTCGTATTTCTTTACAGTCTTTACAGTCTTCTTTACTTTTCTTTACATCAGCATAAATAGCACACACTTATTTGGGGTGTGATCATTTTATAACCATTTCATGTGTGATCATTTTCTGTATGGGAGCATTTAGAAGCAGATGTCTGGTTCCATTCACCACCACCATGTACAGTTTACACTCTAGAACTGAGTTTTGGTGCTTGGTGGATATCTCCTTTAGTGAATGATGCATGTGTTATACTATTAAATAAGACTGTAAGTGATCAGGAGGACTTAACAGCTACACTGAACAGACCCTAGTTCCTTTTAAGACAGCATTTTTTACAATGGACACATTGTTTTTACAATAGGCATACTGTTGACCAAAGGAAATCTAACAAGGAACTGTGAGTCCTACATTTTACACTAAATGAGTGGAAAACTGGTACTTATCTTGCTTTGTAAGGCACATTCTTCCAGTGCGAGTTAAGACTTGGCTCAGTGATGCTGTCTTTTGAGGTGTGCATTAATAAAGAGGCCTGGCTGAGAAGCTGGTTTCGGCGAGGGCAAATTAGATGCCTTTTTTGTTGACTGATGAGGAAGGCAATAGAGTGTCATCCACAACGGTTTGTTGGATCTGTGGGAACCGTGCCTCCAACAGCAGTTCTCATGAGCGCCCCAAACGTTTACCCAGATTAACACTTTCAGATTTCAGCTTTTTCCTCATTCTTTATCAGCAGTGTGGGAAAATGAATGCTAACATAACAATGCTTATAGAGGCATTCGTGGAAATTAGCTTTATCATATCTATGGAGTACATTTTATCCCTGCTTTTGATCCTGTAGCTTAGAAGGAATTGGCAATTATTTGCAGGGCACAAGAGAAAGAATCTTTTTAGTGTGCCATTAAATAGCAATAACAGATAGACACGCAAATGTTGGGCGGTTCTTTGGCCTTACAGTCGTCCTAATGATCCCGTAGTGTGAATCAAGGCTGAAATATACAGCCCAACCGTCTCCACAGGTGCGCTGGTGTCGGTGTCCTTCAGACTGCTTGAACTTCACTGCCAACTTTCCCAAAGAGTTCAAAGCAGTTATACATTCTCTGTGTGACTTTTCTCCTCTCAGGAGTCAGACGATGAAGATGGCATGCCAAAGAAAAAATGGCCAACTGTGGATGCGTCCTACTATGGAGGACGAGGAGTCGGAGGGATAAAACGAATGGAGGTGAGGGAAAGATGACGGTAAAAAGGTGCTGAACAACACTGTGATAAAAGCTGTGCAAATACGGTATCCCTTTACGGAAGGTCAGGTTTCGCAAGGGTACAAGACACGTACATGATGACGTAAACCTACAAAAAGGTTTATTCCACAAGTGTCTGCTGATGTGACATTCAACAAAAGGTGAAATCACAACAAAACTGAAAAAGCCTTTTTGACAAGTGACATTGAGAAGTGTCATGAAGTGAATACTGACCTTTTAGTGAACTGTAGGTGAAAACAAATATTAGAATGAGATTATAATTACAGATGAATATTAGATGAAATCACCATATAAGTGAGCAGGGCTGTTAGTTCATGGGTGGGCTGAGAGTATGTATATGAGGGCTGTTATATGTACATGGTCAGCTGCTGTGTTAGTAAATTCAGGCCCTCAAAGTTTAATGCAGTGATTGTACACCAGTTAAATATTTTTTAAGAACCCTACATCCAAGCCAAGAAATGTTAAGGAACCATTACATAACGTACATAGAAACACCTATCAAATATTTTTGTGGTCATCGGTGACCACCACAAAGAATCTGGATTAAAGAAAGTTGTTGTTACTCAATTTGAAAGGGCTTTGATTAGAAACTTTCCAGTGTTTTTCTGTCATTCAGGATTGTTCAGAAAGATCCAGGTCTGGAGAAAGGTCTGGAAAAGATCCAACTACAAATCAGAACCTGGCTGCTGAGCCTGAGCACATTTCCTGGAGATGAGTACAGAGTTTAAAGAACTTTCCTCCACATCTGTGTTTGTTTGCAACCCGTGTGCTTTAGGTCCGCTGGGGTGGAAAGGGTTCCACTGAAGAAGGTGCCAAGCTGGAGAAACCCAAAAACGCAGTGGTGAAAATGCCTGAGCAGGAATATGAACCCTTTGAGCCCAAACCCAGGAAACATGGAAACAGGAAGACTGCCCAGGATAGGAAATGGTATTCGCCAATTAGGGTAAGAGTGTCTCATATGCCCTATTGCGTATATGTTCTCACTCCAAAACATTTAGCAATAACACAACGCCAGTATCCCACAGTGCAGCACCACCTTCAGTGTGTTATTGGGATTATACCAAAGTTTTGTTGTTTATTAAAAGATCTTGATCAGCAAGAATTTCAATTTCATTAAAAACACAAACTGAAAGTGAAACACCCAGGGAAGTTAGAGCAGTTTCACTACAAATTCACTCATTTGGGTGAATGTGCTTCTAAACAATAGCTCCAACATCTCACTTTCCTTTAACTCATGGACTAGATCTGCATTCAGTTGTTCCCTGGAGCAAGGCTCCCTTTTCACTTCAGAATTTAAGGTGGAGCATCAGTTTTTAAGCTGGCTTCATTGTTATGATTTTGGTAGCTGGTTGTAATACTGAAAGAGATTTGTTCTTTACGTCTTTCAACTAATCACATTTGCCAAAGCAGAGCTGTGTTGCAATAAGAAACATTGTCAGGTTTCAGTAATACTTAGCTGTGTCTGAGGACACTGTGTTTATCGGTTGTGCGTTTATTACTGCCTGCAGTATCTAATGTCTTCACTGCTCTCCTCCTTATCACCAGGGCAAACTGGATGCAATATGGGCTCTGTTTCGTCGTGGTTATGACCAAGTTTCACTTATGAGACCACAGCCAGGAGATCATGTGAGTATTATTCAGGCCTGCAAACCACTGTAAGAGTCCAAAAGGCCCATACACACCCCTCCCACTAACAAAATGTCCATAATCTGCTGTTCAATAAACAAATATGTACCTCCAAAATGGAGAACTGCTCAGGAGGAATTAAAATGTTCTACTGTAAGTTAATGTTAAGCAACTTGGAGCAACTTGAAGCAACTTGGTCCATTCGTCATTAATCTTTCACACAATGTCAAGACTCTTCAAATGATACACATTTCATACAAGTGCATGTAATCGCTTTAAATTCTTGTATAGATAGGATCTACTAGCAGGCACAAGCTGCATAAGTCATTTTGCTTTGTTTGTTGTCAAATTACAGAATAATAGCAACTGACTTGCCTCACCTTAGCAACGACCTGCAATATCACACTTACCACCTATCAAAATCCTAACAACCACCCGGAAAACCCTAGTGGTACCCAAGCTACTACAACAGTTATCAAAGCAGTGGCTTTAGAATTGTTTAAGCTGTGCAACCCCACTTCGCATTTTCTTGTGGAAATGCATCTTAAGTTTTATTGTAACCCTTTGTACGGTCAACATCTGCCAGCAGGTCTCCATAACTCAGTTTGCTTAGGTTGTTGGGGGCAGGGGTGTTGGCCCTAGCCCCACTTTAGTCATAAAAATAAAGATGGCATTCTGGATTGCTGCCATTTAAGAACCACATTTGGTTCCCTAAAAAAACTTTAGTGTATGGTTCTCGAAAGAACTTGAACAATTAAAGGCCATCAGCCCCAGCCAGCAAAACTCCCAAAGTTCCATTGGTGCTAAGACACATCCTAGGCAACTTCTGCCACCTGCTTCAAATCAGCGGCCGTAAAAACAAAATGAAACAGAGACATGGAGCAGTTCCAGGCATATAGAGTGCATTTTTTCTGAAGATCCAGCCTCACACTTTCACATGGACCACATGCTTCTACCTTTCATGTTGAAGCACAGATCAGACTTTGCCGTGGATGTGTGTTCTGTGCCCTTCTGTGCCTTTGAGGTTTATGCTGAGCTTGCTGTTCTCTGTGAAAGTCGACACACCTTCCACACCATCAGGTCTCGGCAGTTACTTGGATTTTCTCCAGGCTGTAGTTTAAGACCTGCATTGTTTCCAGACATGGCTTTTTCAAACTGGAATTCTGTCGTCTTTTTGCAGAATTAGGAACAAAAAGGCAGGACAGAGTCTGGGTTACGGCTACAAAAATGTACTTAGACTATGTGCATTTTTATTTTTTATTTATTTCAAGTGATAGTTTATGTTTATAAAGAACAGTGTCAGAATGTCTAGGGATTATTTAGAGGGGAATTCCACAAACCTTTTAAAATGTCCTACTTATTAAGTGGGTTTGGAGGTTCTGAAGATTCAGAATTGCTCATAGTGGTGGTGAATGGAACCAGGCTTCTGCTTCTCAAAACTCAAAACTCAAAAACTCACAGAAAGTTATTCCATGAAATGAATGAGCTGCCCTGTGCCTAAGACTTTGCTTTAAGAAGCTTTTGGCATGAGTACATGAGGATGTCGATAGGCAGACTAGTCCCCAAAGATAACTTTTAGCTTTTTAACTTTTTAGATTTAATTCGGAATTACTATTATACCAAGATATGTCTGTCTGCACTGGGGGTCAATAATAATTAAAATAGCTGGATCTGTTGTAGAGATGTCTGCTTGCCTTCACCACTGCTGTAAAGTAATCTGTATCTCTGCAATAAACCAAAGTCATACCAAAAGCACTTTGTGTGCAAACACTGAATTGGGGTGATTTTGGGGTGTTTTAGCTGTGCACTTAGCACCATGCTGTGCTAAGGCTAACAAAGCAAACTTAAGACACTCAACTACATTTAGTATATGGACGGAAAACTTTGCTGAACTATCACTTTAATTGTCCACACATGCAAAAGGTTACATGATGCAGAGTTTATTCCGAAAGGATCATTTCCGCCCTTTCGTGTAATGGCATGGCTCACACCACTCTCCTGCGGTTTGTGACGAGAGGGCAGAGGAATGCCCAGTCCTACTTTTTTCTCTCTTGGATTATGGAAAACATGGTTATCTGTCTCCAGTTACCTTCAGAGAGCGAACAAACTCCAGTCCACTGCATTTCTCCCTCAGGCGGTTAACTGGACCCTGTCTTCCCTGATCCATGCAATTTATGTGTGTGTGTGTGTGTGTGTGTGTGTGTGTGTGTGTGTGTGTGTGTGTGTGTGTGTGTGTGTGTGTGTGTG
>JBBJLR010067917.1:0-11107 GCA_037577145.1 Brachypetersius gabonensis
TGTGTGTGTGTGTGTGTGTGTGTGTGTGTGTGTGTGTGTGTGTGTGTGTGTGTGTGTGTGTGTGTGTGTATGACTCAAAATAATAGTATAAGCCATCAGACAGAATAAGCATCTTTAAAGAAATGTGTTTAATGTTGGGATTGGAAGACTGGAAGAGAGTTAGTATTACAGATGTCTAACTAGCTCCTAGTTTGTTGTGTATTGCAGGCAGTATCACACACACACACAGGAATATCAGTGGTGTATCAGTATTCTGTAGTGGTGAATGGAAACTGATTTAGCTTCTACTCCTAAACATAATGAGTTGAGACTGCATGACTCATGCATGCGCTTCTATTTAAGACACTGGAGTTATATAAGCTTTCTTTAATTATACAACAATTACGCGAGGCTAACTGCAAATCCTAGTTCCTGGTCCAGGGATACACTCACGACATCAGCAGTTTTTCTCTTTCTCTCTGTCCCACAGGCACACACACACACACAGACACACACATACACACAATCACAGATGGGCAAGCCACCCTGACAGCTGTCTTCTTGTTGGTAATAAAATATACCCTTATGCGGCTGAATTCAGAGCAGATTAGAGGGGAACAGGACACGCTTATGGATAAGAGATTTGACCATTTTTAACTTATTTTAGTAACGCCAACCAAGCTGTTCTCCTGCAATTAATATTATCTTTTAATCACATAGTCATCATTACAATAAGGAGTAATTTACCATTACATTGATTTGCTCAAAAAATAACAATTATTTTGCCTCACAAATACAAAATGTTTGAAACAGAGAAACGATTTGGGATTAAATTTGATCTGAGGGTTCTGATGTTCTTCTGTGTCCTCTTATCCTACTTAATAATAATAGGAAAAATAATAGTGAAGCAGCGGGCAGCCAGGAACAGAGCGCCCGGGGAGCTGTGTTTGGGGACGGTACCTCGCTCAAGGTGCCACTAGCTGTCTTGGGATTCGAACACACGACTTTCTGATTGCAGAGTGAAGGCTGCTAAAGACTAGGCCACCAGCTGCCCTATTAATAAGCAATCAGTTCTACATTATAAACCTATAAATGCACGAAAACACCATCTTTGGAGTAGTTCAATGAAAAAATATTATTACACTGGGTAACAATTTTTTATGAAAGGTCTGTTTTATTGCAATTGTTGATGTTTCTTAGTCAAACTTGATTCAGAAAATCACATCAGTTTTCTGAATGGTTCTGGAGATAAACTAAATTGTATGTATATTTTTTATTATAAGGTTGTTGTAATACTACTATTATTTTCATATTAGTCTCACTGATCCATGAGTCTCACGCTCAGTCGGCAACCCTGTTATCTACATGTACAACAAACAAACAACAGATTAATATGCAAAACGTTATAAGTAGAACAAAATACCGTCAGCCGAGCTGCCAAGTGTAGTTTATTTCTAAAAATGACGTTTCTAACTAAACCCTTGAAGCTACATGAAAGTAAATGTTACCAGCGATATCAGCATGCTGAGATTGTATAAGAAACACTACAAAATATAATGAAATACATTTTTTTATTCTCAGATAATTATTGTTGTTTTTTTAGTCTCAGAGCTCCAGGTCTCAGCACATTATAGTAATTCAAGACTGATTCCAGCAGATGGTCATAGCTGAAATTGTCCAGTTGTGGTGAAACCTGTCGTGGTGCGGTGTGCTGGTGCACTGAGCCGGATCTCTCCATTTAATGGGTATAAAGCATGTGGGGAATGCTGGGGCCTTGCAGAGAGCAGGGAGGCATTCCACAGACATCCAGCCTCGCCTCTGCGTCTCTGTGCTGAAGGCCAGACACTGACCACTTTGGCATGATCAGTCGTTCTTCTGTGTGTATGCACAAGTGTGTGAGTGTATGTGTGTGTCCCTTGGATATAAGAGTACAACAGTGATTCCCTGTTCTGGTCCTGGAGTATCCCCTAAGTCTCAAACTCCAATCATGAAGGGCCGTGATCCAGCAGGTTTTGGTGAGTTTGAGACCCCTGCCCCAAGTATTTTAGTGTTTTCCCTACCTATACACACCTGATCCTAACAATCAGGGAACTGCACTAAATCCAAAAGCTTTTTGAAACTGAGAGCTACTTCACTGGTCCTGATTCATACGAGGAGCCAGCGGTTTGATACGCTCTTCTTAAATAACAAATTTGCTCAGGTTACCTTTAGTTATTATTATTTAGTTATTACCTTTATATTATCATTAATGATTAATGATATTCATCTATGTAAAGACACTGATCACGTTTATGATTTTATCAACAGTGACTTAACAAGGTGGAAAACAGACAATATCAGTATTCAACACTTTATTTATATTCATCTCAGCAACTGTTTGCCCAAAGCTTTACCTTGCAGGCTTTTGCTGCCTGTGGGGCTGCCTGGTGAGTAGTTAGAATAGCAGTTTTGAGACGCGTTGTGAAGTGTCTCTCCGCATTGTGCCACTTTGCTCGCCCTGGTTGCCCCGCAAATGAGGCACACACAGGTTTCTTTCACAGCTGTAAAAAAAAAACCTCTTCCTCCTATTTACTATGTATGGTTACTGTATTTTATCCACGGTTGATTGCATTCATCCTACTTTCTTCCAAGATCAGAGGCCCAAGTGATATGAAATGTGTTGTCACTTTTAAGTTATAACGTCTTATATGGACGTATTTACCTCCCTTAGGTTGGATCAGTTCTTTTTGCCCCTTGGCTCTAGACACTTTTGTTTGTGTAGAGGAATGTCACAGCTTTGTAATGTTTTGTGTGTGTGTATGTGTGTGTGTGTGTGTGTGTGTGTGTTTTTGTCTCCACAGGGATCTGCTGTCTGGGGCCGAGGCCTCCCTGCAGCGGGCTCCTCAAGTGGGGAAGGAGGGGTTGGTGGCAGGATCTGGGAACATCAGTGACTCGTCCAGCAGTGACTCTGCCGGAGGCTCCCGTCGCAGACACGGCCAGTCGCCCACACGTGTCCGCTTCGAGGACGAATCAGAAAAGGAGGCAGAGTTTCGTTACCTGGAGCGCTTGCGTCAGCGCCGCCGGGCTGGAGAAAGGGCCCAGGGCCTGCTGGGGTCCAAACCCAGCCTAGCCTCATACGTGAATGGCCGAGGTGTGGAGACGGCCCGGGGCAGGGAGGATTCTCCTCTGTGGAAATATAAAAGCAGAAAGGGACAGGAGAGTTTTGCTAATGCAAGCAATTCTAACGACCATTATAAACACATAGTGCAAGAAGCTTTGGGCCGACAGTGCAATTCCTGTGGAAGCATACTGGATGGACAGAAAGTAGGTCAGAAAATACCTGACAGAACTGTTACAGACCCTCTTTCTTTATCCCTAGCTTCCACTAATGGAGAGTCAGAGGGAAGGACTGTCCCGTGCTGGGTGGCCCCCACCTTGCCAAATCGGCTGGTCCGTATAGAGCAGATTAAAGAGACGTACATTGGAGCAGTAGTCCCTGTTATTGTGGACAGTGATGGCACGCACTCTAGAGGTACGATTAATGTGGACGGTGCTAGCAGTAAAGGGACTCTACAGAAGCCAAAGAGAAAGAGTTGGAGAAGGGAAGGTAGTCCAAGCGCAACAACCAATGGGCTCGGGTCACCAGGGTCACCACCCACTTCCAGGCCTTCAACCAATGGGAAAGAAAAGCCACTGTCTAATGGTACCATAGCAATGCCTCCTAACCCTTACGCTCCAGAACAGCTGGGAGAGAAGTTGCCAGTTAGCTTGTGCAAGTCCCAGCTCAATTTTAAAGCCCCCGTGCCTCCTCCAGTGCCTCCAAGAGGAGAAGCCCCTAGCCCACAACTCCCTCAGCCTGTTCCCCCACCTCTACAGCCCAGAAAGTCTGCACTGAAATCCGCCTCGAAGGACCGTCCGAACGGCCAACGAGTGGTAAAGCTTATGCCTTCTCCTCATTACCGCCTTGTGCACCTGGATTCAGAAGAAGGGGCCAATCTGGAGAACTGTCCTGAGGTTAGCCCTACTCTGGGCAACCCCTTCAAAAGCTCCAATATGAAGTATTCAGCACCCAACAACTCAACCATGCGTGCAGGTCAGCCTCCTAGAAAAGCTTTAGGTAAATTGTTGTCATACTGCAAAACATCTTATATGGAATTTCTTCCGTTTTTGTTGATGCTCGAGGCGTCATGCTGAACTTGGTTTGGAGTTCCTGTGTCACAAAACACATAATACATGGAAATCATGTAATAATAACAACCACTACAGGGGTTTTAAAACTGGGACTTTAAGACCCCCTCCCTCTGTGGGAAAACCACAGTGGGAGGGGGTCCGGAGAGCATCCAAGAGGCGGCACGCCAAGCAAAAAGCAACAAACAGCCATATTAATGATACACACTGATTTCCCAGAGTAAAAAAATGAAATACATTCATTTGATAATTTTTCAGCTGGCAAGGAAATCTTTCAAAGGTTTTCACTATTATGGCATTATTTATGTCCTGTGTATGAAATTTGACATTGGACAGTCAGCTTTTAAGCCTCATGTAATTAATATGTTAGTCTTGTCTTCTGGGCTAAAATAACAAGACATTAATTTATAGAAAATTCAATTAAATTGCAATGGCATATTTTAAGCAAATTAACCAGATAGTCTCTCCCATGGTTTACCCATCTATGTTGTGTATGATGATGTAATTGCTGGGTCCCTAAAGTACCCATGGTGTGTGTGTGTGTGTAGTATCTATGCATTTAAAGGTAATTATTGTGCTGGAAACTGGTTTAAATGGTGGTTTTGTCACGTAGGTCTTTCTGATAATAGAAGTTCTATTTGAATAATCATGGGTGTCATCATTTATTTCCAATATGCCCATTATTTGAGCAAAAACAGGGGGGGTTAACCCCTTAAACCCTAGATTCTTTATGTCTATGCTTGAAGTCACAACACACAATAATTAAATGTGAGTGTGTGTGTGAGTGTGTGTGTGAGTGTGTGTGTGAGTGTGTGTGTGAGTGTGTGTGTGAGTGTGTGTGTGAGTGTGTGTGTATGGAGGTATGCTGGGTGCCTGCTTGTGCTGTGCTCCAGCCACAGCAGGGATTTTGCTGTCAGCAGGCCCCTAATCCCACTGAGGCCTGCACAGCCAGCTCCATCACACTGAGGCTCAGTGCTACTCAATCTCTCTCCCCCTCCTCTCTCTCTCTCTTTTCTCTCTCTCTTCACATTCTGTCCCCCGTATTTCCGCTTTTTTTGCTCTGTCTAATCCCTTTTCTCTCTTCTTTTTCGGTCACCCTCTTTCTGTCTCTTTGTTTTTATCTTTCCCTATATCCTCTCTTTCTCTCTTCCTCTCTCTCTCTGTCTTTTCTCTTTTCTGTACCCCCCCCTCTCTCTCTGTACCCCTCTCTTCCTCTCTCTCTCTGTCTCTCTCTCTCTCTCTGTACCCTCTCTCTCCCTCTCTCTGTACCCTCTCTCTCTCTCTCTGTCTCTCTGTCTCTCTCTCTCTCGCTCTGTCTTCCTCTCTCACAGTTCTCCATTGTGTCCTCCAGTGTCTCTCACCCATTCAGTCTCAGTTATCTACAATCTTGTGTATATGAAGTTTATAAATTGCATGTGCACACACACACACACACATACACACACACACACACACACACACACACACACATACTCTCACACACACACGCACAAACACACACACACACACACACACACACACACACACACACACAGGGTTTGCTGTTTTCATGTAGAACTCCCACATGTTTGTTCTGCAGGGTTCTGCAGTTTCATGTTGTGACTCTTCCCCAGGTTTGGAACAGGATCAGATCACTGCCAGTCCTGCTGAAAATTCTCATGGACATCTGACTGATGGACTCTTTAAGTCAGAGCATCAGAGGGAGGACAGCCCAAGCCCCTCACAGTGAGTCAGAGAGTGGGAGGCAGAAACAGAACGTTCTGTGTTATTCTGAAGCCCAAGGCAGTGTTTTACTCCATAATCCCCCTTTTCGGTTTTAGGCCTTAAGAAACTCGATCCTTAGCTAAGTTGTTCATGCCTTCTCAAGCCTATTTCAATTTCCAGGACACAATCCTACAGAGTGTTGTGTCAGTTTAAACAGAAAGTAGGTCAGAAAAGGAACAAACCCACCATCCCTTAGACAAATTATGCTCATCACAACATTGCCCCCTACTGGTCAAGTTATTATATACAATAACAATATCACCAAAAACAAGGATCACCAAAAGCACCATAAAGCAAGAACTAAAGATCACAGTATGGTTATTAATTTATATACATGTGTAGTTAAGAAGAAAAATGTGGCTTGGTACCTTCTTGATGAAAAATGACAAGAAATAAGATGAGTAATCTTGTGCACATAATATATTTTATGATGAATTACCTGACAACATTGCAGCATTGCTTGAACTGTAAGCATTTTTGTATTACATTCAATACAATTATTTAGCAAAATTATTTTATAGAAATAAGGTGAAAATGAACACATTATCCCATATTTTCTCTATCTGAATTTTTTCTTTTGGTCCCTACTGTCTGTTCTCTCTCTGAGCTCGCCAAACCATATTCTCACTCTCTCACTTTCTGTTATTCTTCACTTGGGTGCAATAAATATTTATTTGTTCATTGATTATACAAAGTTGTGAATAAGCAATGGGCATTGCATGTAAAAATAATTTTAACCGGGACTGTTAGAAATTCAGAAATATTCATAAAATAAATTCAAGATAAATAATTCTTAGTCCTTTTGAAAATAAATTTACTGGGCATGAATGGGTTTATAATTAGCACCATATGTATTTCGATGTATGTCAAGGTCAGAGAGTCAGAAACGCTTTCGACTGGCCTTGCTTTGACCCCAGTGAGCTGATTGTGTTCTGTTGTGTTTGAGAGCAGCAGTGTGGCGTCTGAAAGTGTGGAGCAGAAGGAGGGGAGGCCGAAACTGTCCCTGCGCCGCTTCTTCTCGGCCATGGGCCTGAACGGCAGCGGCCGGCTGGGGAAAGGCCGTTCCAGCAGCATGGAGCAGCTCAGCATGTCCCACAAACACGGCACGTCCCCGTCCGCATCCCCCAGCCCCGCACGCGCACAAACTGGCCATCTGAGGAAGGCTCCATCACTGCAGTCCCTCCGACTGGTCAGTCCTTTACTGCCCTCAGGACACTTAAAATAAAAGAATGGAAAGTGGCACTTAAAGTCACATGTGAACACACCAAAGCACAGTTAGTAGTGTGAACAGTGTTAAATTCCATCTTTGCATTTAACCCATTCACCAAGTGCAGCAGTGGTGCCGCAGTGGCAGTCCTCAGATTCGAACCCACCGCCCTCCGATCACAGGGGCAGCTCCCTAACCATTAAGCCACTAGCTGCCCCACTTACATCACTACTAAACAATATACAAGACAGGGACCAATGGGAACTGTTTTATACAGCAAAAGTTTTTAAATGTGGTGTAAAGCCAGAATTGAGTGACCTAAATACAGACAACTGCACCTCACCTGCCATCTTTTATTTTTATCTATATATCCTCAAGTCGTCCACATCTGTTCTTCAAACCTGAAAAGCTAAGCTTAAATAATCAACATCTTCTATTCAAGGGATTTCCAGATACGTTACACACCTGAACAGATCCTGTCAAAGACAAGTCAGAGGGTAAAGCATAAGTAAGGAAACCATGGAGTGGTGTTAAGAGACTTAATGTCCAAAGGTTTTATAAGTGAAAAAAGTAAGTAGTAAGCAATAAAAAAAGGTCTAGTTAGTCACCAAGGTGCTCCTTGAAGAGGTGAGTCTCCAGACGACGCTTGAACAAAGCGAGTGACTCCTATATATTTGTATCACTTGGTTCTATACATTTATTTTCGCTTTAATTAACTGTGACTATATTGCACAGTCGGCTCATTTCACTACGCGTTGTACTTGAATAACTGTGACAAATAAAAAAACCTGAATATGGAATCCAAATTCAAGATCTCAGTGTTATGCAAAAAAAAATACTCAGTGTTAACTGCTAGTGTTGATAGACTTTTGCACATTTGTGTGTGTGATGAATTAGGCCTGCGACTTATATGAAGCTTATTAGTGTACATAGACTCCCATTATTTGTTAGCTGCATTAGTTGTGTAGCCCCAACACAAAATTAAACATAAGGTGAAAATTGTCACTTTAATTTGAAAGCAGTGGGGGTTAATGGGGGAGCTGTTGAGCAGTTTTTATCTCTGTGCTCATTACATTACATTCATTTGGCAGACACTTGTATCCAAAGCGACTTACAGAACGAGGAAACACTCGAGTGTGAAAACCAGCGGAGAGTTCTAAGTGCTAAAATCTTTATGTAAGAGTGGTGCAAGAACATAGATAATGCATCAAGAGATGATGTGCTCTCTGAACCTAAGAGTCTTCAGGAGGTTTTTGAAGCTAGAGAGGGATTCTGCTGCTCTGGTTGGCTTAGGCAGTTCATTCCACCAGCAGGGAACCAGAATGAGACCAGTCTGGACTGCATTTACTTTGTGTGTAGGGATGGCAGAGCCAGTGTGGCTATGCGGTTGTTTACTGTTCCATTTATGATCACCAGGGGTCTCCCTTTGTCCAGCTGAAGAAATCCTCATCAGTGCAGAATCTCCAGAGTGGGAAGAGAAAAGGAGACCGCTCCAGTGCCTACACACCAGGAGAGCAGCCATGCAGTCCTGCACTGTCAAGGTACCTGCTTAAGTCTATACACACACACTCACAAGCACACTCCATCACATAAACACTGTGTTATGTAATTCATCTGGCTCCAGCAAAATGAAATGATATCTCCACATTTATCATTTGTAAACATGACGCATATTTCGTCTGAAACATTTCTGCATGCTGCAGATACCTCAAGCAGAGCCAGCAGTATCATCTACTGCCCTTTACTAACCTGCAAGCCTGTTTATAACCGCATGTTGCAATGTTATGAATGAAGTGTGAAGAATGGCATGTAAAGTGTGTGTGTGTGTTTTATATGAGTGTCTGTGAGTACAGTGCATGTATTCCAGCTAAGCACAGACAGCTGGTGTGTTGTGCAATGAGCCACATACTTTCCTCTGACGACTGGGTCAGCAGGCGTGTCTGCATCTCAGAGGGAGGGGGAGTGAGGGAGAGAGAGAGAGACAGACAGAGAGAGAGAGAGAGAGAGAGAGAGAGAGAGAGAGAGAGAGAGAGAGAGAAAGAGATTGAGGGGGCAAAGAGAGGGAGATAAAAATAGAAATGTGTAGGCCTGCCAAAGAAAGAAATGGAATTCAGGAGATGATCACCAGGCCACATGCTAGACCAGGGGCTTGAGTGGGGACTGAGATGTACGCGCGCGTGTGTGTGTTGTCAAACAGTACGCCAGAATGAATGTATGTGCATTTATGATATTCACTCAGGCTGAAAATGTGCTCTCTGTTTGTGTGAGTGATTTGATAGCTGTCCAAGTACAGTGTGTGACTTAGCGCTGCATGCTACATTGTTTGTTAATCATTATTGTAATGCCCATCATTGCAATACTGATGCCGCAGAAGGTTTTCATTTAATTTTACACGTCCGTCTTCCTACCTCGTTACCCTTTAGAATAAAACTAGCTGCTTTAAAAACTGATGTGTGACTAATGACTGAGCTCTGTTTTGATTGGTCTGAAACTTTCTTTATAACTTCAGTTTCAATGCTGATATATTTAAAAGCAGTGTCTGTGACATCACAAAACCATGTCTCAATTGGACTGCGTAGAGTGGGGAGTGAATGGTATGTTTTAAAACCTAAACAGTGTTTACATTCCACATCAGACTCTTTTGCTGTTCCAAGATGTTCAATTACATGGGCCCTTTAAAGGTACACTGCATTAACTTTAAATAGCATTCATTAAATAAAATCAAAGCGGTTGGTAGAATATGGTACAAAACACTTTTACCTAGAAAACCTAAGTTTTTACATATGGATCTTAACAGTGATTATCCCTAAATAAATATGTGGTTCCTGCCACTATGGATTTATTAAAAAGGCAGATGATATTGAAAGGATCCAAATAGTTTGATTTTCACCTTTTTGTAGCACTTCATTATATCAGAAAACAGTTCATTTAAATTAAAAAATCAAAAAGCTTTGTATATTTTGATTATATTTCAGTACTGTATATAAAGTACATGCATTTACAGTCATCTATATTTCAAAATGTCTAATAATTATTGAATTGGTGCTGAAAATGTGATTTTATAATTTTAATTTTATGATAATATTCAAATAATTAGAATTGCTTTGAGATCAGAGAAAATATTGTTTATACGCAACAATACAGAATTGGGTGTTTGTGTGTGTGTATGTGTGTATATGTGTGTGTCATTGGTCCATTAAGGTGGCCAGAGAGGAAATTCTAGCGAGAGCAATGAAGCTGCAGCTTACATCACCTTCCTCGAGAGCCAGTCGGAGAGCAGAGAGCAGAGAGAAGGAGATGCTATAAACAGCTCCTGTTGTTACTCTGATCTCCGGGAGAGAGGGGAGGGAGGGAGGGAGGGAGAGAGAGGGAGGGGAGGGAGGAAAGGAATGGCTGGGAAGAGAGAGAGAAGACAAATGGAAAGAAACCTGAGGAGGTGTTAGTCACCCTGATACTGATTTTGGGCATGGTCTGTTTTTAGACTCCCCTCTCTCCTGCTCAGGAGCGTATTTATGGTTTGTTTATTATCCGTAAACAAAGCGTTCCCGCTTGTCTTCTATTTTTGAAACGAAATAGATGCGAATGCCACGGCTCCGCTGAAAAGCCCTTTATTGCACTGGGCACAGCCATGAAAAATGTGATTTGTAGACATCAAAACACAGTTATCCTTTATTATGTAAGCCTTGTATTATCTCTGAAAATATTTTAGCTCTAAATCAGCACCCCTTTACTTTGTGTGAATATTTTTATGATTAGTGGACCATTTAACATGGTCCAGAATGACAGAATAAAAAATCCATTGAAAACATATATCCTATTTTCTATATCCCATATTGAATTTATCCTATTTTCCTTCCTTTCCCCTTTGTTGTTTGTGTCTTATGACAGCAATGTTGTTTGTCTTTGCTGTTGACCTATTTTTGTGTGTGTGTGTGTGTGTGTGTGTGTGTGTGTGTGTGTGTGTGTGTGTGTGTGTGTGTGTGTGTGTGT
>JBBJLR010067928.1:0-11107 GCA_037577145.1 Brachypetersius gabonensis
CTCGCGGGTGAAAACTTAGTTGTAACGCAAGCGTTACTGAATATGTAACGAGTAAAATATTACTGAAAATTGATTAGCAATGCCTTACACTACTGCGTTACAGCAAAAAGTAATACGGTTGTAACACTGGTTGTAACACACAGGTTTTAGGAGATTATTATTCCCACTGTATCGCTGAAAAAGTGGGCTTTTCTTCAGACCAGAACAGAAAAGCCCGGACCAGAGTAGTGATTGGCTGCTGTGGATGAGCTGATTTGCATGTTCACCGCATAGCGACGGGTTTTCAGTCTGGCTCACTGGAGTCACGTTTGAGTACTGAATGTAAACACATGTGGATTAAATCTCATCAGGATTTGATGCAGAAGACCAGGAGACCAGGTGTGGATGGGGTCTAAGCAGGTGGACTGAAGTCTAACAGAGAACGTGTAGAACTCACTGTGGTAGCCGTACGCAGATGGTCATAGTAAACCTCCTCTATGGCCTGGAAGTAGATCACGCCCTTCAGCTTCCTCTCATCATGATCTGCACTCACAGAGAAAGCTCATTATGTAAGGCTAAGACTGTTTAGTGGTGCACTACATTATAGAGCAACTACAGTCCAATATAGTGCATTATATTGGGTTATAGAGAGTCATAAAACATTGTAGCAAACTATAGGACATTATAACAGTATTGTAGTGTGTTATAGAGCATCATAGGGTACTCTGAATTAAACAGAAGCCATATCATTCCCTAGGCCTCCTCTAGTGTATTCCAGTCTGTCAGAATGAGGTGTGAAACATACAATCATTTTATATATGAAGCACTTTTTAATTTCAATGTGAAACTCACACACTTAATTTTTGAAAATCGTTTTTACAAATAAAACCCTGAATGTTCTTTACAGAAGAAAAAAATTATATATTAAGATGCTGTGTTTCTGTTAAGAGTAAATGATAAATATATATATATATATATATATATATATATATTATTACATTACATTTCTATTTAATTTATTGACTTGTTACATTGATACACACGTTAAGGTAACATTTGATTCAGCTGGTCTTGATGTGAATCAGTTCGCCCACTTTATAAAAAGCTAATCGAAAGAACAACTTGTTAATGCGACTGTGTTTTAAAGTAAACAGCAACAGTAAACAGCGCTCTGTGCCGAGTGGCGCAGAAACGCCTGCCGTCATGAAGGGGTGTGTTTTATTTTTCTCACCGGTGTAGTAGGCCAGTCTGCGGTGGTCCAGGTCAAACAGGAACCACCTCCTCCTCCAGGTCTTTACTCGTCCTCCACGCTTGGTGAGGAACCCTTCACACCGACGGGGGGACACACTCACTCCCACACACCCTGCCACGCCGTGACCCAGAGACTCTACATGGGCCCGTAGGTCAAAGTTCACCATCAGAGACAGAGGGACGCCCTGAGGAAACAGACGCGGGGATCAGACAGGCTTTTAGAAAAATCTCTCATCATTTTCTCAGGAAAAAATGTCTATAGGAAAGAAGTTTGTTAGAGCTCAGAGTGAGGGTGTTCTAAACCAGCTTTGTACTGTGTGCCCCCCAATGCTACCCTCTGCTGGCCTGCGCTTACACTGCACTGCACTGCACACATTGTCCGATTCTGACTGAACTGAACCTAAGTCTGACTGAATTGAAGCCGAGTCTGAACTGAACTGAACCCCAATCTGACTGAACTGAGCCTAAGTCTGACTTAACTGAGCCTGAGTCTGACTAAAATGAACCTAAGTCTGACAGAACTGAGCCTAAATCTGACAGAACTGAGCCTAAGTCTGACTGAACTGAACCCGAGTCTGAACTGAACCCCAGTCTGACTGAACTAGGCCTAAGTCTGACTGAACTGAACCCCAATCTGACTGAACTGAACCCCAATCTGACTGAACTGAGCCTAAGTCTGACTGAACTGAGCCCTAGTCTGCCTGAACTGAGCCTAAGTCTGACAGAACTGAGCCTAAGTCTGACTGAACTGAGCCTAAGTCTGACTGAACTGAGCCAGATTCTGAATGAACTGAGCCCGATTCTGACTGAACTGAGCCTAAGTCTGACTGAACTGAGCCCGATTCTGACTAAACTCAACCCAAGTCTGACAGAGCCCACCTCTCCAAGCATCCTGAGGTGCAGTATGAAGTGATTATACTGATTAAATAAATATGAAAACCCTCTCAGCGCAACTTGGTGTTAGTGCTAATCTTTTTTTTTTTTTTTTTTACTGTTTTTGGTATTTTTTGACAGACTGTTCTCTGTCCCTCCCCAACTGAATATAAACGTTATTCATCAGGTAGCTGTCTATGTAATTATTTATGTAATTAGATTATGATAAACAAGTAACATTAATCAGTATGTGGCAGAAACAGGGTTGGTGTTACCTGAGGGGGGCTGTGGGCTGGACTGGCTTTGTGCTCTTCCTCAGCGTGTGTGTTGTGGTGTGTGTTGGGGGGTATGATTGGGTGTGTTTGTGAGGGTGTGTTGAGGTGTGTGTTGGGGTGTGTGATTAGGTGTGTTTGTGAGGTTGTTATGAGGTGTATGTCGGGGTGTGTGTTGGACATTTGTGTGTTTAGTGTCTCCAGCTCCTTTTGTTTCTCCTTCAGCAGGCGCTCTTCCTGCAGTGAGAGACACGAGAGGTCATTCTGCTTTCACACACACACACACACACACACACAACGGTCCATGACCGATAGTGTTCCATCGTGTTTTCTATGGAGGTGCTTTGGCCGCATCGACAGTGTGGTGCTGAAAAACGCCATGTCTGATTGCCGTTGCTAATCAGACACTTTCCTAGTGGTATTGTGGGGAGCTTAGGACTTTTGCACAATATAAAATCTTTTGAAACCACATCAGCTGATCAGCTGTAACATAGCGAAATACTGTAGCCATAGAGCTAAGGGTGTAGCCAGCCGTCCCAGAGGGGCAGCTGAGTTTGTGTTCTGGAGAGTTACTGTTAGCTTAGCCTACTACATATTTAGCAGGTCCAGCATGGCTGTGAGGAATGCAGATGAGACTGCACTAGCATAGCATTAGCATTCCTCCGCATTATGACCTCGGGAGTTCTCACAGTACTCCATGATATGTGTATGTGTGTGTCTGTTTGTGTGTGTGTGTGTGTGACTCACTCTCTCCCTCAGCAGTCGCTCTCGCTCTGCCTTGGCCTCCCGTAGCTTCCTCTCAATTTCAGCCAGGTCCAGCAGATTTAGACTAGGGCTTAAACACAACAGGACACAACTGTCAGACGCCCTTATGTGGTTTCTGAAATGGTGTGACTCACTGCTATCTAGAACCAGCCTCTAAAACATGGAAAAAATCGGGCAAAGCTGCTGCTACTGTTAGTAGCCATGCTAATGTACTTTAGCCAATCTTTAGGACTTGCAATAAAATAACCATGTAATAACATGTCGTAATCATGAAATAACACGATATTACATTTTTAGAGCATGTAACGACATGTCACATGTAATAACCCATTAACGCCACATCTAGCAACAATGTCATGTCTTATAGCAAATATTTCCCACACTGTAATGTAATTATACATTTATTAACTTCAGTTTTTACTTAAGATATATTATAATCTTTATTACTGTAATAACAGTGAACACATCAAACATACATGTATTGTTAATATGTTACTAAATAGTTGTGACAGAATTTTATATAAAGTGGCATTTATCTTATTTTATTTTCTTATGAATATTGCACCCCTACAGTGATGTGGATGTCATTATTTTTATTATTGAAATCATGGGCATCGCTAGGTCTATTTTGGGGGGTCTAAAGCCCCCCAAAATGATCCCAAGCCACCCTAAATATATAGTAATTATTATACTATTTTTAAATTATACATCCAAACATTTCCTACAAGATATCACTGAGTGCAGATACGCACTTCACAAATAGAAACAAGACTTAAAAAAAATAATGCTGTATGTAGCAGGCGGGCATTAGGACCCAGGCGAAGCTACACGGCGCTGCTTGTTAGAAAGGGCCAAAAAGCAGAAAACACAAATGCAAAGAAACAAACGCGAAGCTAAACACACAGCAGACTCATGAACAGTCTTCAAGACACTAAAGCTCAGCTCAGTTATAAAAAAAAAGACATGTCACTGTTTGCTGGGTTTTAGTTAAAAATAAGCAGCCCGAGTATGCAGCTACACGTTTGTCCGTCCTTACCCATTGTAAGGCCTGGTTCAGAACATGAGTTGGAGTTCCTGTCAGGAGATACTGCCCAGCCCGCTCCAGGTCACAACTCCAGGATTTCCCACAGGCTTATAAGGCTGAGATCAGGATCACCTGTACTATTTAATGTAACCTGTATGTATTGACTGGGTTTGAATCTTCTGGTTTTTGACTTCGTTTTTGGAGATTTTTTCCTTTTTTGCCTTGCGGACTTCTATATTTCTATACTTCTACACTTCTATATTCTCTGCACGTGGATTCATTCCTGTATTCATTACAGCCATAAATTACTTGGTAAAAGCTCCCGCCTTGGCGCAGTGAATCAAAAGATTAGAGTTCAAATCCACAGTGCGAGCAGAAAATGTATTTTGCCCATTAACCCAATGTTTGGGCAACCACACAATCTCACATCAAATTTCCTTGGGGAATGCTTCTAGTTTTGTCATTATTTTGTGTGCTAAAGCTAAAAGTCAGTGCTGTGTGATTCACCTAGCCGCTCTGGAGCTGTTGGTACTGTTACATGGCGTGAGGAAGCCGTTAGCACTCCCATTGTTGAGTCTGTGTGTGGGGTGAGGAAGAGGGGGAGTAGCAGCTTCAGGACTCAACTTGTCTGGAACCATCCTCACCAGCCCTAAAACACACACACACACACGCACACACACACGTACGCACGCACACACACACGCACACACTGCTGTGAGTAAGAGGTGACTGGAGCAGTTGAAAACACCTGCATGGCCTTGTTCACACACTGTTTGCTCATGATTCATAAGTTCACACACACACACACACACACACACACATGACCACTCCCATACGATATTTTCCCTTCACTTTCATTTACAAGGAACACAGGTGTAGAGTGCAACCAGTTTTAAACTGAAAGGTTTTGCCTTGTTATGAGAAGATCCTGTAACTCTCTTTCCCTCAGAAAGTAAGGTGGTCCTTCCTCTTCCCCATCAGTATAACTGTCACTCTCACTTTTTGGTCCCCCCTCCATCCTAACGTTGGTTTAACTTTGTCCTTTGTTCCAGCAGGTGCTGGCAGAAGCTGTAGGTGCTTCTTCTGATAAACGTTCTGATGAAAGACCCCTCAAAACTGCTTGGTGTAGATGTTCCACAGAAGAACCACATCTGTTGTTGAATCACAGGCACCTGGCCCCGCCTCTTGGCAGGTGTGTGTGTGTGTGTGTGTGTGGGAGTGTGTGGTGGAGTGTAAGAGGGTCAATGAGTCTTCAATGCAAAGTAAAGTGCATAAGTGCATGTCTGCACACACACAGAAACCACACTGGCACTACTGGCTCTTCCAGTATCAGCAGGTGACCCAGGCCCCTCCCACATCCAAAGGTAGAGCAAGCAGGTAGAGAGAGAGTGTTCGATCAACTGCATGAGGCCTGATTAAGAACACACTCTGTGGAGGTGTTCAATAATCTCTGATAGACTCACGTATGCAGTTTATGACACTGTACGACTCACTCTTATCTAGAACCCTTTACTGAAGTACAAACAAAAATGTGCGCATTTCAGATCTGTTAGCGTTACTGCTACTGGGAGCTGATTGGCTGGATTTACTGCTACTGGGAGCTGATTGGCTGGCTGGCTGGGAGCTGATTGGCTGGCATTACTGCTACAGAGAGCTGATTGGCTGGCATTACTGCTACAGAGAGCTGATTGGCTGGCATTACTGCTACAGAGAGCTGATTGGTTGAGAATACTCTTAGTAAAAGCCAACTGGTCAGCATTACTGCTACTGAGAGCTGATTGGTCATCATAACTGATACTGAAATCTGATTGGTTGTCATTACTGGTAGGAAGGGTTGATTGTTAGCATTACTGCTACAAAAAGCTGACTGGTTGTCAATATTCCTACTGACTGCTGTTTCTCATTACTGCTGAAAAGAGCTGGTTGGTTGGCATTATTACTGGTAATGAGTGCTGATTGGCTAACATTAAGGTTGGCATTATTACTAATGAGAGCTGTTAGTGAGAGCTGATTGGTCAGCATTACTGCAGAGAGCAATTAGAATTAAAATGCTATTTTAAAACCTTGTGCTGAGAGTGGCCGGTCTGCAGGTCTGCGGTGAGAACTGCGTCTGCGCTGTAAACCCAACACCTCTTTCAGCTGGTCCTGAAAAAATGAGTTAACAAGGATAATAAGTTCAAGAGAGAGATTTTGGTTTGTCAGTCGAACATACAACATACAGTGGTTAAAGCCATACCTGGGATGGTCTGTGAGCCGTCAGTGGAGACAGTGAGGTCATGCTGTGGGTAGAGCCAGTGTGTTTGGACCAATCAGAGAGATGTTTATTCTCTTTTGAAATCTAGTAAGATAAAGATAAATAAAGACAATAAAAGTGGCGAAAAGGTGTTAAAGCAGTGAAAGACAGTCAGTGTTTACAGCAGTGAATAACACAGAATCATCTGAAGATTTACTTTCACTTTAAACCCAAACATCACTATGAAACAGCAGAGTTTAAGATACAGAACAGAACAGCAACAACTTACAGAAAACAATTGACCGGGCGATCCTGAGACAGTCACACACACCAGAGAAGTGCTGAAACACTAACGAGTTAAACAGTCTATAACGCACAATCCCTATCTCCTTCCCTCCCTGCTCTCTTTCCTTCTCTTTCTCTCTTACCTACTCCTTATCTCTCTCTTCCCCCTCTCTCTCCTTTTCTTCCTTCTCTTTCTCTTGCGTTTTCCTTCCCCGTCCTTCTCTCTGACTCAGAAACACATGGGCAGTTTAGACAGAGTCTGTTTAACCCATTACCGTCCTGCCCTCTCTCTCTCTCTCTCTCCCTATTCTCTTTGCAGTTTCAGCTTGTGCTAATATTTCTTTCACCTACAAACACACACACACACACACACACACACATACACTTGCCACTCCAGTTCAGCCCTGTGTGTTTTCCCACAGCACTCGTGTTTTATCACACACACAACCCCTTCCTCTTTCTCACAACCTGTGACTAAGCAGGGGAATTCAGTTCAGTGGGTACTAAACAATTCATAGTAGATACTAAACAATTCGTAGCAGATATTGAAAAATTCATACTGGATACAGAATATTCATATTTTAATAAATATACTGATTCCCTCTCTCTCTTATTGTCAGCTTTTCTCTTCCCCTCCTCTTGTGAATAAGCAAACTTTACTGTGACTTATCGCTCACTTATCAGTGAATTGTGTGTGTGCGCGTGAATGTGTGTGTGTGTGTACCCGCTGTGATTTGTGTATTAACTCTCTCTTCTCATGACGGAGTGAATTCATCTGTCTCTCCTTCTCTCTCTCCATTTCCTTGAGCTGCTCCTCCAGTGCCTGGACTCGCTCCTACATACACACACACATCACTGTTAACACAACCACAATGTCATCTTTAATGTAATCCAGAATATTAACAATGTTTCCAAACACGAAAAAGCCCTTCATTTGAATGTGGGTGTGTCCACAGCATAAGCCCCGCCCCATCTCCACCCACTTTCCTCTAATAGGTTGCACCCAGAGTTGGTTTCCATGAGAGATGGTAAACGAGATGCTGGGATGATGATCTGAAGAACAATGTGGCTGAGATGAGCTGTCAGACACTGTAAGGTCACAGAGCAGCTGAAACAACACACACCCACTCTCACTTTCGCTCTCAGTCTCTCTTCCGTCCGGTCTGACTGCCCTGTCTCTCTATCTCCCTTTCCTTCTCCTGGACACACTACTGATCCAAAAGCACCTGCTGATCCAGTGTTTCTTCTGAAACTGAGGGAAGTAGTGGTGGAGTGTTTTCTCCATTACTGAGAGAACAGATTCCACTCTTCAGGGAAGCCTAGATGTTGGAACATTGCTGTGAGAATGTGATTCCATCCAGCATGGCGAACATTAATGAGGTATTAGTGCTGGGCTCCATCAGAAGTCGGTGTTGGGTGAACTCCACTACGCTACCAACTAATCACAATGTAATTCGAAGGAGCTTTATCACTAAAACTCATCCCAGAGGTGTTCAGGAGATCTACTTCATTCACAAACTTATCCCAAAGCTATTGAGGTATTGTGCTTCACAAAATCCCATGCATTTACATGTAGCCAAATTTTCAGCCTACACCCCAGCCCCCTTCACACTGAGGCTGTAATGAGTGTTTCAGTCCAGGCTGCTGTCTCAATACCACATGCTAACCAAAATGCCCTAAAGACAAAGCTCCATTCCGACTGGTTATTCTGAAGGGCAACGTTTCGTAATCTTTGGTGAAGCTGTTAGAGCAATTGCCCAAAAAATGCACAGTGTTTACTCCACATCAGGGGGTGCTAGCCACCTAAAGACACAGATCTCTTCTTCATTATCATGTATATGTGGGACTACAAATACACCAAGCTTCAAGTGTATGAAATCTGATGAGATCATGCTGTGTTTTAGAATATGCAAATAAATGAATAAATAAACAAACAAACAAATAAATATACAAACACATACTGTATATATATAGCCTAAAGCAGTGTCCTGTTGTGAAACATTCCTGCTGGATCTCTCTCCGTCCTGCTGATGGAATTAGGGGCCTGTTCGCAGCATCATGTGCAGCATCATTATTTAGACTGTGTGTTGGGGAGGGGTGGTCAGGAATTATGCAAATTTACACACACACACACACACACACACACACACACACACACACACACACACACACACACATATAGCTCAGCGACTGTGTAGGAGGGTCTGTGTTGTTTACAATGGAGTAATGTGGGACTGTGGGACTGTGGTATTTACTTATCAACCAGTTTAACCAGAAACCCACAGAGGGATCTTTCTCTCTCTCTTTCACCGTCTCTCTCCACCACCTCTCTCTCTATCTCTGTTTCTCTCTCTCCACCACCGCTCTCTCTCTCTCTCTCTCTCTCACCTCTCTGCCACCTTTCTCTCTCTATCTCTGTTTCTCTAACTCTCTCTCCACAACCTCTCTCTCTCTTTCTCTTTCCACCACCTCTCTCTCTCTCTCACCTGTGCTGTGTTCACTAAATGTTCCTCTTTGCCGATCTCTCTCTCTGTGTCTCCGTGGTTATTCTCCTCCTCCAGGCTGCTCTCCAGCTCCAAGATCCGAAACTCCCAGTCCTCAAACGCCCGCACCGCACTGTCCAGCACATATTTCTCCTACACACACAAACAAACATACACACACACATACATATACACACATGCACACACATACATACACAAACACACAGGTTTTATGCAGGTTAATATTAAAATGATATGCAAAAACCTTTACTCCACTGCTGCTGTCTTTTCTTTCAAAAATCAGAAACAGGCCAGAAACAGTTCACGAGGCTGTTAGTAAACAACTTTATATTATACTCCAAAAATTATAATAATATAATATTGTTATTAATATACAGGCTTGCTGCATTCACAGCATCCACTAGAGGGCACCATCTACAGGCTGGTGGTCATGCCTAAGGTCAACTTTAAGGCTTGTCTTTAAGTGTAACCAATGGGCGTGTCTGAGTGTAACTAATGGGCGTGTCTGAGTGTAACTGATGGGTGTGTCGGAGTGTAGCTGATGGGCGTGTTTAAGTGTAATTGATGGGTGTGTCGGAGTGTAGCAGATGGGCGCGTTTAAGTGTAATTGATGGGTGTGTTTAAGTGTAATTGATGGGCGTGTCTGAGTGTAGCTGATGGGCGTGTTTAAGTGTAATTGATGGGTGTGTCAGAGTCTAGCTGATGGGCGTGTCTGAGTGTAACTGATGGGTGTGTCTGAGTGTATTTGATGGGCGTGTCTGAGTGTAACTGATGGCCGTGTCTGAGCGTAATTGATGGGTGTGTTGGAGTGTAGCTGATGGGCGTGTTAAAGTGTAATTGATGGTGTGTCAGAGTGTAGCTGATGGCCGTGTCTGAGTGTAATTGATGTGTGTGTCAGAGTGTAGCTGATGGGCGTGTTAAAGTGTAATTGATGGGTGTGTCAGAGTGTCGCTGATGGGCGTGTTTAAGTGTAATTGATGGGTGTGTCAGAGTGTAGCTGATGGGCGTGTCTGAGTGTATTTGATGGGCGAGTTTAAGTGTAATTGATGCGCGTGTTAAAGTGTAGCTGATGGGCGTGTCTGAGTGTATTTGATGGGCGTGTCTGAGTGTAGCTCATTTGCTCTGGTGTCGTATACCTGCTGCAGCTGTAGCTGCTCTTCCTGGTTCTCCGGGCCTGTGTGGAGTTTTTTCTTTTTTTCTGCCCATGACATCTTCAGCTCCTCCACCCTCTCCTTCTCCTTCTCCAGCTGCACACGCTCCTGCAAGAACACACACACACACAAACACACACACAAACACAGATCAATATTCTCTCCAACTAAACATACTCCCTGCAAGAACATTGTATTATTGTATTTGCATTATCTTTTATCTATATTTCTAGTGATGTAAACTTACTTTGACTGAAGATCTTTAGCTAACTAAAGACTGCAACTGACATTTAAATTGTGATCATTATTGTTGTTCTAACTGTGACTGACTGTGGCTGGGACTGGGACTGGGACTGAGATTGGGAGTGGGGCTGGGACAAAGATCTACACTGGGACTAAGACAGTGACTGAGACAGTGACTGAGACTGAAACCGAAACTGAAACTGGGACTGAGACTGAAACTGGGACTGAGACTGAGACTGAGACTGTGACTGTCATTGATATTATAACAAGTTTGGCAGAGAGAGAGTGATTATGAATGTGCTTAAACTCGTCAGACCTGCTGTATGACGGTCAGTGCCTGTGTCTGTTTCTGTTTGTTCATCTCCTTCAGCGTTTGCAGCTGCGATGTGTGTTTCTGCAGAAGCTCCTGTTCTGTCTGCAGCTCCCCCTGCAGCAGGGCAATCTCCAACTGCAGCTACACACACACACACACACACACACACACACACACACACACACACACACACACACACACACACACACACACA
>JBBJLR010067939.1:0-11106 GCA_037577145.1 Brachypetersius gabonensis
GTGTGTGTGTGTGTGTGTGTGTGTGTGTGTGTGTGTGTGTGTGTGTGTGTGTGTGTGTGTGTGTGTGTGTGAGTGCATGAACATGTGCTCTGCCCTCTGCCATTCCTTGCTGGCAAGCACTCACAAATTAATTACCCACCACCATTAGGCAGGGGCCAGGGCCCTGCATTCATTCCTGCCTTGATTTTCTGCTGGATGCCAGCAGGCTTCGGGCTGCCTCCAGACGCGGACAGGGACCAAGGACAGCCCGGCTTTCGCTGAATTGTACTGCAAATTCGCCTGCATGCAAATACAGCTTCTGGTCAAGTCGGCTAGATGTTCTTGCTATCAACAATTGCCACACGAATGCAGGTGGCAACAGGCGATTTGGGAGTTCCACTGCAGGGCAAAGAAATTACAAATAAACATGCGATGGGGCTCATTTCCGATATTAGCATTTCGCCTTTTAAGACACAGAAAGTGCCAACTCCTCCAGACAGCCAGTGCAGTACTTAATTAGCAATAGTCAGTGTAGAAACACCCCACGTTTCAGCTCAGCTCCGGACTATCATTTTACACCAGCTGCCCCGATTCCCTCCACTCTTTTGTCAGGCCTGCTTTCATGCCCTAATGGCAGTCTATTAATTTTCCAGTGGTTAAAGCTTGTACCATTCCACCTTGTTTATCACCAGAGGATGGAAGGATTACAAAGTGGTTAATACAGGGATTTTAGGGAAATCTGGTACACTCGGTGAGGATGATGGGGGTGGCTTTGGCCCTCAGGCCCACACTTATCACCGCAGTAAATGGGGAAGAATATTTAGTTAGACTGGCGGTGGAGGCAGAGCAGGAAAAACACAACAGAGCGTGAGTGTCTGGAGGGAAAAGGAAAGTGGCTGATGGACAAAACACACTTAAAAGACCGTTATTGCAAATGTATTTTTTAAAAAATCTCATTTTCAAACATAAGAATTTGAAATACAGAGTCAATATATCTATATACCATTCCATATTCCTGTCCATGGTATGCAAATCAAGTGGCAAAAAAAACCCCATTAACTGTCAAATTCCGTATAAACTACAGAGGATCATCTCTGTCCAGTCACATTGATGTTATAAGGAGTGTTTCAGCTCAGACTGCTTTTCTTAACGAGTACAAGGCAGCCAATCAGAATACAGAGTTCATTTACATATATCTGTCTTAAAGGCATAGTACCAAAACAACCTGTTTTAATTTTAAATATTGAAGACAAAGAATGAAAAAAAGCTGGAAAAAAAAACATCATAAGAGGAAAATAAACAACAAATGGGACGTTATGTACAAAGGTAACCAAAAAAACAACCCGACTGATTCGCTTGAGCAATAAATGACATTTGTATTTTGCACAAAGGACGAGAGTCATTTCATTTCCGTGAATGACAGATATTCGGACCACCCGAGGGTCCTGCGCAACTAGATGAAATGCCCCAAACAGCTGTCTGCTCTTATCTAGTGCCAAGTGCTTACACAAACAAAGGCATGTTTGGAGTGCCATGTCAAACTAATTCAAGGTCAAAAAGCCCAGACTGTCTTTAAACTGATACTGCACCCCCACTCCCACTCTCCCAGCCCCCCAGACACACATCTAGAGTTCCCCGACTTTTTATTATTATTTATTCAGCGATGATTGCCACAGAAATTACAGTCTGCCAAGAGCAGATTTAAATATTCGCGTACAATCAAAATGTCTCTCCCTGGCCCTATAGCCACTTATTTAGCCCGTTGTGCATTAGTATGCTAACCTGAACAAAAATTCTCTCACATTTGCCTCTTTCCAAAAAAAAATGGGAAAAAATGGAGGTGGTGGTGGTGAGGGGGGGGGGGGGGGGGTAATCCAATTTCTGGCTCCGGCTGCATTCACCCTTCCTGGGGTTTCCATGACAACGGGCTTCAGGCCCAGACATGGCGATGAGTATGGAAGGGGGGGAGGCCCCCAAGGACGAGGGAGCGGGAGAGAGAGATAGAGCAAGAGGGAGAGAAAGAGAGACACAGGGAGAGAGAGAGAGAGACACACACACACAGTAGGAGAGAGAGAGAGAGAGAGAGAAAGAAAATGAAACAAGCGAGCACTGAAGCACAAAGCCAAGGCCAATTACACCTCTCGCAGCACTTCAAGGGTTAAGTCCATCAAACGGCGTCCGACTGACGAGCCTCAGAGAATGGGACGAGACGTATGGACTTCGGCCTCTTAGAAGTGTTTCATACACATATTGTGTTGCACCTCCATACTTACATTGAAAGCTTCTGACTGAAAATGAATATGAAGGATGTTTTTTGAGCAAAAAAACTTCAGATTGAGTAAAAAAAAAAATTTTCACTTGTATTTCTATAGTTAACTTGAATCATGGTGTAAAAATGTATGACACATGTTTAGCAAGGATAGAACCTTTTTTCACAATTTCATTGACTTCTAAATCATAAGACCACATAATAACAATATAATCAATATAATTACTATTTCATATATACTTGAAATCAAGAAGTTAACTTTATTGGCAATATTGTCCCATTTTCACCATGTAAGAAAAGTTCAATGGTCCATTACGGTTATTGAGTAGAACACGAGGCTCTTGTTCCGATAATGCAATTCAGAATGTGAATGTGCACATGTAAGACAATGAGAGAATGTACAATGTGCTGGTTAAACTGGCTTAGTCATCAAATAAAGCATGTATTAGCTCTGATAGAGCTGCCAATAAAGCATAAAACCATTTACATCTGATATTCATATCTAGCAAAGCTGCCTTTAAGACCAACTGTTCCTTCCCAAAGTGTTCCACGTTAAGGGAGGGCACTGGAAGAGGGGATTTTAGAGCATTAGACTGAGAGAACAAGAAAAAGGCTGCGGAAGAAAAAACAAATCCTCATTTTGTTGAATCAAATGTGGGAACTTTTAATCTTACCAGTGTTCATAAAAGAACTAGGCAAACTATGAGCACCCCCAATTATTTCAGAACATTTTCATAGTACTTGATATGAATTACGATTATGGCTGGACAATATGACAATATTTACAAATATCATGATAATAATAATATCTGTTATTATTATTATTATTATTATTATTATTATTATTTTTATAATTTTACTTTTTCTTTATGGTTTGTAGCACTTGTTTTATTGTACGGTGTCCTTGTGTGCCAGAAAGGCGCCTTCAAATAAAATGTATTATTATTATTATTATAAATTGCATCACAATATTCATTCATCACAACATTATTTCTAGCACTTAAAAAACATAGACTACCTGCATGATCCCTTATAAATAGTAAACTTAGTCTTGGATTTAGTGCAGTGTGTGAAATGCTGACTAAAAATCATCTGATGTAAATATGACACCACTGGGTCTTCTATTTCAGAAAAAAAATATTACAATGCACATTATATATTGCAAAATCTTCATAAAGCATTGCAATATTCCAATCTCTTGTTTGGAATATTTAGTTTTGCTAAGGTTTGAATAGTTAGAAGGAGCAATAAAGAAACAGAAGTGCCACATTTCAGATGTTTTTATTTTCTTCTATTTCTTTATTATACTTCCTACTATTTTCATGCTTCAATAATGTTTTTATTCTGATCCTGCAAAGTACACTGAATGGCCTTAGTGTTTGACAATAGGCTATATAAATAAATTTCACTAGAGTACAGTGATGCTAACTTAAAATATTAATACTATTAATTGATTATGTATGAATATACTGTATATTAATACGGTTATATTAGTATTCATACATATTTATGTATATGTATTAATACAAGTGAAACATTAATAGCAGTTATTTATACAATAGTAACTCTATAATTATGCAACAATGATTACAATTATCAATAACTTCCCTATATATTCAACGTTTTATATTACGATAATAAAAATTGTCATATAGTCCAATCATGTAAGCCCAGACAATATGCAGTTTGCTTTTTTTTGTATTTTTTAGACTTCTTTTTTCAGATTCATTTGACTCTCTCATTGTGTGAAACTGCCATGATGACCATTTGCAGAAAAGCAGCCCCATGTCATGATGCTTCGTACTTCACTCTGGGTTTGATGCTCTTGATCCTACATGCAACCCCCTTCTTCTCCAGACCTCACAAGCTAAAGTCTTCTTCAGGTCATTTTAACAGAACACTAACTATAACTAATGCGAACTATGCGAGGCTCCCTTTGGTGTTATTTGGAAAATAAGCAGAACGTCAGTTCTGAGCCATTTGTTTAGAACAGAGTACCAGCACTGAGGAAGGTAGGACTCATTAACATAACAAATGCTAACTTAAATATCATCAGATATTGATACGGTGGCATATTTACAAAATACTGTGTTCAGAGTAGATCGATACCGCCCAGCACTCTAATGCCCATCTGTTACATGGCGTTTAAATGAGCTCCGACACTACAGCCAATATTAGCGAAGTATATTTATCACACTAGCCGCCGATACTGCTACATTTGTGGCCTGCATTATTTTGGCTCCTCGATTTTTAGCCCAACTGATACTATCAAATGATCAATCAGGACCAATCGTGACAGACCGCATGGGTAAAAAATGGCCGCGGTTAAAGCAGATTGAAAATCTATAGCGGTGTGTGCCCCTACATGAGCATAATACAGATCCATTTTTGCGGTGTGTGTCTCAGGTGTGAGTGGTGAATGGGTCAGTGCGGTGCAGTGTTATTATAGCAGGAGCCCGCGCAGGCCTGTGTGCGGCGGGGGTCAAAATGAATGAGTGTGCGGAGAGGAGTCTGCAGACCAGAGCAGACACACTGCCAGCCAGCTGACAACCGACAGCACCATAGCATCCGTCACCCGGCCCAAAGGGCAAAGGTCATTCGCTACGGAGTCTGTCTCCAGAGGAGCTAATGAGGATATATGCCAGAGTACAGACCTCTCCCTCTCTCTCTGCACTTGCTTTAAAGATATATACACACACACACACACACACACACACACAGCGGTTTATATACAGTGACGGGAAACAAGCATGTTATCATTTCTGTTATTTAATCCACTTCAAATACAAATAAAGATAAAAAAAAACTAAGCATGTGCCAAAACCGACGGGGAAAATACAGGTGTTTTTACCCACTTGCTTTTCTCTTACCTTCCTTATCATTAGTCTGAGAGAAAGCTGGTGCACCTGTGTGCACCTGTCTTCATAAACATACTTATAAATGAATACTACATTTCTGCCATTTTCTCATCTATATGCCATCGCCAGTATTTGTGTTGTAGAAAAAAATACTATTAAACTGAAACTGACCTCAGAATTCCAGGCTGTCCTGTTATAATTAATCACAACGTGAGGACATGAGGACATACAGAGGAGCAGGACCAATTACTTAGCTTGTTGATGGAACCTGATTTCCGTGACATAATCACAGTGCTCTTGTTTCACTGATCACACACCTGATAATTACGCTACAAAAACATTCACTCATTGAGTCAAAGGTTACAATTACAATACATCTAATGCTATCACCACATCTGCATGATCATTTGATAAAGATCACCTTTATTTCCCCGTGCTCCCATTCAGGCCCTAGAATAAGCACATTTGAAGAAAGCTCCTAATATACAACAGCGATAGTGGAATTGAAAACTAAAAGGAAGGCCGACCTGATTTTGAGGTAAGGATCCGTGGAACAAAGAGAAACCCAAAGGGAGAGAACGAAATGAGTTTTTGGTGTAAGCCCAGGCTCACGTGTGATTTGGAGGCAGGCATGCCGCTGCGTAAAGTAGTTGGGGTGATTGTGACTTGGGTAGCCTAGGCGGAAAATAGCCCCCGCCCCCCCTTGTGCTCAGGAGCGCTACCTCGCCAGTTCTCCAGCTGGGCCTTGTTCCCTCACATGTAGAGATGGACAAATGAACACAATGCTGACAGAGTCATCAAGGTGACTTTCCCTGCCACTCGATTAAGACGTCGGAGCTGCCAAACTAAGCTAAAGGAGGGGCAGAGCTGTGCCTTGTTTGGGCACATGTTGCCATTTTTAACCAAACACTGCAAGAAGGGATGCACTCTTGCAAATTTACCTGATTCTTGTACTCAATTGTCTCTAAACGCTCTGAATAGTGGTCGGATATTTGTGTCACTGATTTAGCAAAACAAAGTGATAGCAATGCAAACGCATACAGGTGCAAGTGCATTCATAATTATCTTCACACAGTATTTTTAAAGCATAAGTGAAAGCAAAACTGTGACTACAGTCATGTTCAGCTCCAGATGTTAAAACTAGACACTTACTTTAATTCATAATAAATAAAACAGTGCTTCACAACAAACCTTACTGATGTGCTCATTTCCATCACTAATAGTCATAAAAGCCATCTTATGAGACAAAAGCGTTCAGGTTTGGGCTGTTTTTTTAGCATCCCCCATGCAATGCCACCCACGCTGGAGAGGTGAGGGCTAGCATGTGTTCCCTCCAAATCATGTAAAACATCACTGTATCTTTTCAAGCTGCCACTAATGTTACACCATTGGACAGAGATGAAGAGTGATGAGAGAGAGGGAGGGTCATCTCGCCCACCAAGGGGGGGGGCAATCAGTTGTGCTTTTTTGGACTTCTGGCCATGGATGGTTATGGCATCAACCCCCATATCTCAATGACAGGACCAACGTTTGGAAGACTGTGTCAGTCAGGAGCCCTTTCTTATGCGATTGTCTATTAGGATATTGTCTCATAGTTGAGCTGTCCTGGAATAGCTGATTCTTTCATTGTAGAGGAACATTTTTATCATTTCTCATTTAGAGAGAAATAGTTGTTAATGACATATTTTATTAATGAGAGCTGTCAGTAGACAGTGGACTCTCTGAAAAAAAATGATACCATCTCGCCTTGGTTTGTTGGAAATCGAAGGAATCTTAAGTATGAAAAAGGCTGTTATTCAAACATTTCATTATTTTTCTTCTTGATGCATGATATTATTGCATATTTTAAGATCCCTTACTGATTTATATGTACTTTAGCCTCATAAATATACTTGACTTATTATATATTTTGCAAACTTTGGAAGCTTTTGTGTCTGTTATCCTTGTTCATTCAGGTCATCCTTTTCTTGTTTATGGATGATGACAGCAGAAATGAATTATAGAACTGGCCACAATCATAACAAGGGAAAAAGTATTGGTCT
Source organism: Brachypetersius gabonensis (assembly GCA_037577145.1). Classification (NCBI taxonomy): domain Eukaryota; kingdom Metazoa; phylum Chordata; class Actinopteri; order Characiformes; family Alestidae; genus Brachypetersius; species Brachypetersius gabonensis. Next base: position 7,149 of record JBBJLR010067939.1, read on the forward strand.
AAACGATGCTAATAATTAGTCGTGCATTTTCTATGCCAACCGTTTCTTACGAATCGAAACAGCAAAAATGCTTCAGTCAACACCAAAGTAAACCTTTTAAAATGTATGATCCATACCTCTGCTACCTACTCAGATTACTTCACAATAAGCCAGTCGTTTTGCATTGTTTTCTCCGAATAAGAAGGCGCAGGCTGTGAATGCTGACAAGAGGCTGAGGAATGTCATTCTATCTGAGATGTCTACATTTCACCAAGTTCTCGACTCCCCCCTGAGCCCACCAGGCCTTTCGCTATAGACATGCACCGTTGTGTCCTATTTATAGGCCACAGACAGTGAGTGTGAAGACTGGCTGAGCCAGCTGTGAGTCTGTGGGGAATGAAATGAAATCAGGCAGTTGGAAGAGCTGGGCTGCTCCACAGCTGCGGGAGCCACCTGGATGGCCTGGCCGGGCGGGCACCGTAGCTGAGGTCACGGGCCGTGTGGAAATGAGTGTGCAGTGACACTACAACAACACCGGTGCAGCGGTAGCCATGTGACCCCCTGCCCAAATGCCCTCGCGGGGGGAAACTGGGCAGCTCCAGGTACGGAGAGGCTTTAAACAGTCCACTATGAAAGAACAGATCCAGTCTAGGGCTGTTAGTTACAATAGCAAGCAGTGAAAGAGTATTTTTCACTATTAATGTTTTCATTTTTATGATTCTAAGGTATCAGTTTTACCCCTAAAAAATGAGGAAAATGGATCCATCGAGTAGTAACTGTGTGAATATTAGAATGGTTTTAAATCAGAATACTCATCGATAATTTCGAGATGGTATTTTTTTTTTTTTTTTTTTTTTTAGGTTTATAAAAAATTGTCCCAGTGCACTTTTCAGGTACTTTAATGTGTTTTAATCACTTAAAAGCAATTTCACAGGATTAGTCAATTATCACATTCAATATGAATTTCATTTACTACAATATCACTGTAATATCACTGCATTCATGTGTAATTAGTTACATAATATCACTGCCTCATGTCTCACTGCCTCACTGCCTCAGGCCAGCATGAAAATATTGAGATTACGCTTTTCTGGATTACATGAATATTACCCACAGAAATACTCAACAGCGTTAAGGCGATGATGATTATCAAATGTCTTGATTAATTAGATTTATTGTAAAGCAATAAATCATACAGGTTACATACAGGCTGTTTCTTTAGAAAATAATAAGCATGCAGGGCTGTTTTAAATGATGCTCCTAGACACTGACATATTTAAGTCTTTTTTTAAGGTGAAAACTGCAAACATGGATCCTTTTGACACATCATTGGTCATAATGATGAGACACTGACAGCATCTGAGGATACTTCTGCTTCAGATTTCATGGTCTTTGAACTGGAATTTTCATTGGATTGAAGTTTAATAGCATGTTTAGTTCTTTAATCAGTCGTTTTTATTAACGTAAAATAAAAACATTGACATTGACATTATTGACATTTGTGCTTATTTGACATTATTTTACTTTATTAAAGTAAAATAATGTCAAATTTGAACTACATCAGTTTTCTTTGTGGACTATTTTGCCTTTCTCATACAGAGCGAAATAGTTGTTAATGATACATTTTATTAATCAGAGCTATCGGTTTAGAGTCAGCTCTCGGAAAACAAATTGCCATCATTTTGATGCCAAAATAGTCCATAACACCATAACCATGAATGGGTTTAGTTGTAGTGTTATTTGAACAAATTATTTAACACATTAAAAGATTACTGCTTGCCAAACTGCGGTAGTGAAAAAGTAAAGCACTTTCGATTTGGTGCAACTCTATTTCATAAAACCAACCCAGGCACGACTAGATCATTCTGGAAGAATTCCTCTTTGAGAGGCAACTCGTTTCTAAAATGAATCACTACTTGAGGGAAATGGCTGGTACAAAAGGGATTTCCTCTGTGTGTCCACCTCATCTTCCTCTCTGCATCTACCAGTAATTGATACTCAGCGGAAAGCTTGGATAGACGCCAAGGTAAGGAGGTCAGAGCTTAAGTCCAAAAAAAATAGACTTTAGGTCAGCCTGGATATTTGTATGTGCAAGAATCACTTTACTGTTTTTTTACACCACCATGTTATTTATAACCTGCTGATAAGCTGAGTGTTTACAAACAGTTTGTTACTGCTGGAGGAGAAGGGAGGTATCTCCCATCAACGTCAATGATGAAATGCTGGAAATAAAACCATATATTGATTCCTCACAGGAGGCCCTGTGCAAATTCAATTGTCTTCAATCCAGCGTTTAACTGTGCTGATAGAGCTGTTAAGGAATCCTTTGAAATCCTCTCAAGCTCTAAAAGGGGGACCTGAAGTGTAGATGCAGAGCTATCATATACAAAGGCTATAAAATTGCGCTCGTCGTTTGACTCGATGGCATACGTTCAGCTGTCGCCGCTGTGTAATTAGCGGGAGCGTCGTTAAAATGAAAATAAGCGCAGACAAACTGTATAAACAATCATTGTTCCAACAGCACTGCCTGCTGATACCATAAAACATATTTTATGCCGTTTAATAGGCAAACGTACACTCTTTATTCTCCCGGTAACACAGGGAAATAAAATACTCCCATTCTGAGATACAAACGCAATTACTGCAATTTAGGCTGTTCCGTTTGACAACAATGCATCTAATGAATCATATTATGACCACATTCATCTCAAATCACAGTCACTGCCATTTCTAATAACGGGCTTTGTCATAACAATATGTCATCAGTGGCAATGTGACATTCTCGTAAGCAGGGAATGTTCCTTAACAAAGGAAAGGGGAAGCACTACATTAAAATAATCCAGTTTCAATTGTAACCTATACCATCAGTTTCGGTCATTTTCATTAAGGTTTTGTGCTCACATGCATCAACATCACACTGGAATCTCTGCCTGAAGCTTTCTAATGCGTTAGAAGCTTCTTGATACAGTGGCAAAACACCACACACTATTACACTTATCAGAGGACCAGTGGTAGTTACATACCAGAGTAACAGAATAATTAGAATTGCTGTTGCAAATTAGAGATGTTATAGAAAGATTAAACCTCAATCTGGTCAGAGCAGCCAAGATGTAAACTTTATATTGCTGCTTTATTAGTATACTAACTGCCAGTTTTAGCACAAACCAGTAACATAGACAGGACAGTTCATTAGTTGCTGTTTACATATACATTTATTCATATGTATTATTGAAAACTATTATTCACATACATACACATATGTGTTATATCCAAACATATTTTTGATGAAAGGGCCTTCAGTGGGGCAGATTTAAGGAAATTCTGGACTCCAATTGAAAGCGACTGCAAAAGTGGATTTCAAGCAATAATCTTAATTCCAAAAGGTAGGTTATATAGATTGTCATCTGACCTAAATAAAAGAGTACAACACGAATTGTGTTTCACCCTAGCAAGGATTTGGAGAGCTAAAGGCAGCTACATTGACTTTGTTGACTAACAGGAGCTGCTATAATGTAATTGATTCTCCTACCTCCTGGCACTGGTTTTAATTGGGATGCACCACATACTCGGCCACCGAAAATGTTCGACCGAAAATCGCCAAAAATGCATTTGGTTTCCGGCCAAGTGTTTCCTCATTTTCGGTTTTCAGTTTCGGCCAAAAAAAAACAATCATTTCAGTGCATCTCTAGTTTTTTGGGGTTTTTTTTGTTTTTATTTATTTATTTATTTTTTTAATTACAATTTTTAGAAAGGAGGGGGGGATAACAGACATACAAACACAAAAAAAGCAAAAACAATACCAATAATAATAATAATAATAATAATAATAATAATACAAATATATATAGTGACATATATATAAGCTAACCCACACCCTCACTTGGCTATAAAAAGAGAATAATAAAAAGAAGAAAAAAAAAAAAAAAAAAAAAAAAAAAAAAAAAGGGGTTAAAAACACCCCACAAAAAACAACAAAGAA
>JBBJLR010067950.1:0-11106 GCA_037577145.1 Brachypetersius gabonensis
AGAGAGAGAGAGTGTGTGTGTTTGTGTGTGTGTGTGAGAGAGAGTGTGTGTGTTTGTGTGTGTGTGTGTGTGTGTGTGAGAGAGAGAGAGAGTGTGTGTGTGACAGAGAGAGAGAGTGTGTGTGTTTGTGTGTGTGTGTGTGTGTGAGTGTGTGTGTGTGTGTGAGAGAGAGAAAGAGAGAGAGAGAGAGTGTGTGTGTGTGTGTGTGTGTGTGCGTGCGTGCGTGTGTGTGTGTGTGTGTGTGGTTATTTTTGACAGGGTGACTGGAAAACCCCTCACATTCTATTCAGCAGATACATAATTAAACAAGCACCTGCACAAACAGATCTAATACACGGTTACTATTTTATTTTGATAATGATTCTGCAGAGACCTGTTGTCAAATTTTAAAGCCAGTGTGCATACATTAATCAAAAATGAATCAAAATTCCAAGACATTTGTACCAGGCATTAACTGGATACATTCTGCCCACAGTCATTTTAATCCTTCAGATCTGATAGTTTGGCCTGTTTAACTAGTGTTTTGTTTTGGGGGAGCTGGTGGTCTAGTAGTTAGAGTGTTGCCCCTGAGATCAGAAAGTTGTTCCAGCACTGCTAGTGTCATCACTAAGGATCCCTTGAGCAAGATACCGTCCCCATACACTAATCCCTGGGCGCTGTGTTCCTGGCTGCCCGCTGCTTCACTTGGTGAATGGGTTAAACGCAGAGAAAGAATTTCACACTGTGTGCTGTGGTGTGTTCACGCATGACTGTAAGGGGCTGCCATACTTTACTTTGCTATCACATTCGCACTTCATTATTTTAGCCTGGGACATATAGCCATGCCCTTTACAGAGGCTGGGTAAGGTAAAGTGGCATTTGACAGAAGCCCTTATCCAGAGCGACTTACAATCATTAGTTACAGGGACAGTCCCCCTTTAAGGGTTAGGTGTCTTGCTCAAGGACACAATGTTACAAAGTGGGTGAGTTTGAACCTGCAATTTTGTGGTCATCAGGTTCACAGGCAAGTGCTAGGCTACTAACACCATGCGCTAATCTGCTAACATGGACTCCAAAACAAAAAGTAATATGTAGAATGGCTGAAGTAGTTCTTAGTATTCACACAACATGCTATACCCTCCTCTAAACGTGGTTCACTCTCAGTGTGTCTTGAACTGGATGCTGTTCACAGGTGTACTGAACACTGACCACTTCTGATTGTATCATGCAAACTTTTAATAAATGGCAGGTGGGTCTAAATATGCCTTTAACAGAGTAAATGTGTCTTAAATAGAGTTCAAACTTTACTGCAGAGAGTGGGGTGGGTCTATTGTGCAAATCTTATACCATTCTACCACTACCATGTGTGATCATTGGTTCTGTAAAAGGATGGCTAGAGTTGATCTAGATGGATGTCATGATTTACATGCCAGGAGAACAGTTTATGAGGCAAAATGAGTGTAATACACACAAATATGTAATATTTTCATTGTTTCATAGTTAATTACGCAAAGGAAATGAAGCGGACCTAATGTTATCAGTCATTAGTATTGCTGTACAAAAAAAACTACCTGTGTGCTGCAGTGATCTCTAATTTGCCCTTTAAAATATTTCATGAATCCCATTTACAAATTGGGTCTCCGAGCCCTGACTAAATTGGAACAGAACCATTAAAAAAGCATGGTTAAAGGGGAAGTATACTGTATACTTTCAGAAGTATTCTGACTTATGCCAAAGATCACAGCTCTTATTCCTCCAGCAGCACCCAGGTGGTTATTACTGAAGGCACACACAGCTTTTATCCAGCATATGTACAAACAGCAGCCTGGATCTGTTTTATTCTTTGAAAGAAATATGTTTCATATCCCAGGTTGTTCAATCAGTAAGCCAAGAAAAAATTTATAATCTCAAATTCTGTATTACTTACAGTTACACTTGTACACTTCTACACTCCTACATTCTAATGAATTACACTATTATTATTATTATTATTATTATTATTATTATTATTATTATTAGTTCACACAGTCTTAGTTGTTTACACTGACATAATAAAGGATGTTTCTGCTTGGATTGCTTTTTGAATAAGGCACAATACAGGACAGCTAGTGAGAACAGGGAGCCTTTACATTAATCAGTCACAAAAGTAACAAAAACAGAACGTTTAATTCTAATGGATATGCAGTAAAATTGTCATGCAAAAATACAGAAGTAATAGTTTTGGTTATTAAAAAGGGAGACAACAGAGAAAAAAAAACAAGAATAAGCTCCTGGGTCCGGGCTGGGACTGGACATGTCTGGACAGGTCTGGGTGGGTTTCCCCTCCAGTTTCCTCCCACAGTCCAGACATGCAGGGGAATAAGAGATGGGTAATTGCTCCTAGATGTAAAGGCATTTGTTCATTTCACAGCAGCGCAGATGATGGGTAGATGATTGGTTGGATGGATGAATGAATAAATGAATGGCTGTATTAAATACATTTCTTTTTCTTGGCTGTTTTCCGGCATCCCTGCAGTTTCGGAGGGGTAGAAACTGTAAAGTTTGAATCAAGTTGAAAACTAATAACCAGAACTTCTCTGTACTGATAAAGAGTAACTCTCCTTATCTTGAGAGCTGACCATTTCCTGAGGTCAACAGTGAGGTGATGTCTGGTCTACAAACTGATGCTGTAACTTTCAGTCTGTGAAAATAAAAGTAAGTGAAACTGCAAACTATTCAAACGCTAGAGCGTCTGTCTTATTCAATGGTCTATATGAAAATACCAAATTAAAGTCTCTTTACCAAAGCACAAGTGATATGCAAGCCAAGGGCTTAATATGCCAGGAATGGAAAGGAAAAAGTGAAAAGTCATGATGAATATAATTCTTGAGGTTAAACTACACTAAGCATTCAGGTATGAACTACTTCATTGTATCTCACACCAAGTGATTGAGCCCTACACCCCTCGGTTTATCACTTCAGATTAGATTAGGGGTTAAGTCCCCCACAGAAATTTCCAAATATATTGTCAAGTTTCTGCTTGGTCACAAACAATGAGGTCACATCCCCTGTGAAACTAGAAAATGCCCAGCCGAGCCAAATATGGTGACCGGGCAAAAAAAAGTGCAAAACCGCTGACAGAAATAATTGCTGTTAGGAAATAATGGACGTGGTCTTCAGGCTGCGCAGTTCCTCTTTTGCTGCTACTTAAGGTCTCGTTTTCACACTTGATGATCACTCGGGTCTTCTAAACAGATACAGTAAAGGTGAGAAAATGCAGACCAGCACAGCAGTGACGAGGAGCCTGGCCGCCGTAGCCATTATTGCGTTTACCATCTCGACCGTAGCAGGTAGAGCTCACATTGGATATATTTGCTATTGTTGTGTGTTTTATGATTGTGATAAGGTCTGATATTTTTTGTCATATCACAACCTCATATCTGTATTTTCTTTCTTTTTTGATGAAGAATGGACTATTCCAAACTTGAAATTTAGAATAAGCAATTTAAAGTAAAGTTTGTAAAAAAAAAAATGCTTAAAATTAACGCATTTTAAAAACTTTTCGATTATGTGAGACCGCATACATGCAACAATATGCTAATGTATCATTTGCATTGTGGTTTTTGTTTATGTAGCAGCCGAGAAAGTCAGTCCCTGCTGTACCCGTGTATCCAAGAGCAGGGTGGTGGAGCCCATCAGAGATTTCAAGATTCAGGAGAAGAACCCTCCATGCATCAAAGCTGTCATGTAAGAACCTTTTCTACCAACCAACAAGCTGCAAATATAATTGCAGAAATGTTCTATTTGATACACAGTCAGTGTGCTCATGACCATTACTACTTGTCATTGACAGCTTTGAGACCGAAAAGGAACGTTTCTGCGTTGATCCAAGACAGCCTTGGGTGAGGCAGAAGGTTGAAGAGCTCATGTAAGTTTATCCTGATTTTCAAATGCTATAAAATTGTCACGTCATGCTGAATCAGGCCCTAATTTTTGATTTTCTATTTTTTTAGAAAAGCCAGGAAGACCACCGCCTCTCGGACCACCGACTCTCTGACCACCATCTCTCATACCACCGACTCTCCGACCACCGCCTCTCCAACCTCTGTGTCACCTGATCCAACCTCCTCAACACTACTGAGCTAAAGATTTAGCACTTAAAGCCTCAGAAGAAGGATGAACCCATCACTGCTCTGCACCGCAGCTGCTTTATAAAGTATATATTTAAAATGTGTGTTTAAAATGCTTAGCAAAGCATTTTTTATGTTTACCTTTTTTTCTATTTATATGTAGTTTATTTTCTCATGCAGCAATGTGTATTTATTAGTACTTGTTATTACATATTTAAAATGGAAAGGTCAAAGCTATTTTTCTAAGATAATTTAAAACCCCGAAAGAGTGAAAAATTGGCATTAAAGTTTTTCAAATATTTCTAAATTATTACTTTGCAAGGCTGTACTTGTGCTCTTGTTCAGTGAATGGAAAAATAAAAAAATAAAATTGAAAGTCCCTGACTCGTCAGTATTCCCCAACAGAGAAATGAACCAAGAAAAGTTGATGCCAGATGACTCATTTTTCTAAATCAGATCACTGATGTGAATATTGTGGTTAATTTTAATTATAGGGAAGGTTTCGCAAGTTTGTTAAAGGTCCCTCACACTCATGACTTTCTTTAGGAGACCAAAGTAGTTTTCTTTACCTTTAGAACAAATGAAGGACACCTTTTAGTTGTCAGGACAACCATATCCCTCTGCATATTAGAAAACACACTACATAGACAACAGTATTGGGACACATCTGTTTTTCAGGGTTTCGGTTAGGCCCCATACTTCCAGTGAGGATCAATCGTAGTTTGGACAACGTCATGCTTCCAACTTGTTGACCCAGTTTGGGGAAGAACCTTTTCTATTCCGGCATGACTGTGTCCCAGTGCAGAAAGCGAGCTCCATAAAGACATGGCTGGATGAGTTCAGTGTGGAAGAACTTTACTGGCCGCACAGAGCCCTGACCATCCAACCATCCAACAACTGACCATCCAACACATTTGGGATGAAGTGGGCAGCTGGTGGGCGTTGAGCCTGCAGTCAGAAGGTTGGGGTTCGAATCCCAACTGCTGTTGTCACCACTGAAGTACCATCCCCAAGTGCTGCTCCTCGGGCGGCCTTCGCTTGCAGCAGCCCACTGCTTCACTTGGTGAATGGGTTAAACGCAGATAAAGAAGTTCACACTGTGCTGTGTTCACGTGTGACTATCAGGGTAAATAAATGAACTGAATGGGGGTTTGGGCCAGGCCTTCTCGTCCAACATCAGTGTCTGACCTCATAAATGCTTTACAAAATGAATGGATGGAAAGCCTTTCAAGAAGAGTGGAAGCTGCAAAGGGGGACCGACTCCATATTATATTCGATGTATTTGAACGCAATGTACCTGTTGGTATAACGGTCAGGCGTCCCAATACTTTTGTTCATATAGTGTATAAGACCACATTGAGTCTACAACTTTTTAAGAAACATTCTAAACAGTATGATGAACCATGACGGTGCTGAACCTGGTTTGACACAGTGAGGGCTATTATGGCCTAACTTTTAACAAGTTAATCACACACCAAGAAAGAATATCAGACTGAGGACAAACCCACAATAAATGATCCAAAACTAAAGCTGCTGTAAAAGTGTCCTTCATTTTGTGATGTATATCTTTCCCATAAACCTGAGCAAACTGCAAGCAAACAGAAGGTCACTTTTCTCCCTTCTGATGAAGAAACCTCCAGAATGTTTCTTCAAGTTTTCTCCCTAACTTCATCTTTTACCACAAAAATTTGCTGCTTTTTCCTTTTGTTGCAGACTGCAACTTCTGACAGCACACTGTGGGTTTGAAGTGGGGGCTGCTTGTCCTTTTTGGATGTATCACTAACACATCTGGGAGCTTTGCACTGAAATGTTCACCTTCAAGCAAGAACCTAGAAGTTTTAATGATGGTATACTTTCAGTGGCATGAAAAGGTTATTAATTAGTCTTCTGCCAGATACATTTCAGTTAGTTTGCATGAAAAAGTGACAGTTTTCTCTGTGATCAATTTGGTTTTTAGTTGTAATTCTGTAATTGTAATTAATTTTAATTCTGATTCTGAAACGACTTCTGACCATTTATGGTGGTGCAGCACCTGTTTGTCTTTTGTATGCAGGTAAACTGTAGTCAGAGGAGGAAGTCTTAATCTTCCTGAATCCTGCCAGTAGCCTGAGGCCCACCTAACTGACTGTGCACAGGATCACAGAAATGCTTGCCGTTTTGTATACCCATATGTTGACTGCTGGCACTGACTTTGACCCAGTGGCGCAAAAATGGGGTACGCAGTATATGCGGTGCATATGGGCGCACCGCCAGGAGGTGGTGCGCTAAATCAAAGGAGGGACAGAAAAAATATCACTGGCATTTTTGTTTTAAAACTGTTTGTGTGCTTTTAAATCATGACTATGGTCTAAATATGCTGTTTAAAACATTTAAGAAACGTAGGGCCTGGCCACTGGCAGTCGATGTTATGACCAGCGATGCTGCCCCTCCTTTACTTTCCACAGTGCTTATTCACCTCAGTGGAGGGATGGGGAGATGGGAGATGGGAGATGTAGGGGCAGTAGTAGCCTGTCGCTCATTGACGTGCGGCTCTATTTGCGGCAGGATGGAGAGAGTAAAAAAGTTATCGGGTGCATAATTCAGAAAATGAAAAAAGGCGTGTGTGGGGATGCACCAGACTGCCTTTGGTCGGCATGACACTGTTATTTAGGACCAGGATGGACTGGTCTCAAAGATGAATACTGAGGCTTAAAACTTGAAACTAAATGAACCACACCTTAAACATTTCAGTCGTTCAGCGATTATTGTGTCTGTATCTTATTAGCTTAGTCTTGGTAAACAGGAGATCATGAGCCATCTGATCCAAACATCCATACCATCAGGTAACACCAATATACAGATAATGCTCAAATCATTTTGGTTAAATTTGCAAGGATGACTTCACTTCAGGCATGTGTTTAATGCAATGCTCTCCTATATTGTGGCCAGATTAAACTATACTACGTATATATATATATATATATATATATATAGGTATATTCTTCAGGGAATGGGGAAAAAAGAAGGGTAATCATAATGCATTTCAGTCAACATCATGCTTTCAATTTTGTGGACACAGTTTGGAGAAGGCCCTTTTCTATTCCAGCATGACTGGGATTAACTGGAATGGAGATTGAGAGCAAGACCTTCTCATCAACATCAGCACCTGACCTCATAAATACTTTGCAGAACAAATTTGCACAAACTCCCACAAAAACTCCAAAATCTTGTGGAAAGCCTTCCAAGAAGAGTGGAAGCTGATATAGCTGCAAAACAGAGATCAACTTCATATTAAAGTCCCTGTTAGTGTAATGGTCAGTCATCCCTATACTTTTGTCTATAGTGTATGAATTACAGTGACCAAGAAAGAATATCAGATTCAAGACACATCCACAAGAAATGACACAAAAAAAGCATAACTTTAACTAATTGTTTATTCTCTGAAGCGAAACTTGCATCAAAACCCTTGAAAACTGCAAGAGGTGCTGTAGTGAAAGCATTTTTGTGACCTACAGCTTTCCCATAAACCTGAAAGCCCTTCAGCAAGCAACCAGAAAGCCATCTTTCTCACTTCTAAAGTTTCCCCCTTAACTTCATCATTTACCATGCAAGCATGCCTTCTCCTTTTTTGCTGATGCGACTGCTGGCGTCTCAATGTGGGTTCGAGGTGTGAGCCATATTTTTAAAATGTGGTTGAACGGTGTCGAGAACACTTAGGTTTGTGACGCATTTCTGCTTGTTTGCTTAACTGGGCTTGGCCATAAAAGAAGAGCCTCCAGATAATTACCAGTCATTGACTGATTGAAATCTTAAAATCATCGTTGAACCCTCCAAATAGAACCATGCAGCACTGGAATCACAAACTCTGGGTGTTGGTTGGGCTGCTTGTCCTTTTTGGATGTATCGCTAACTCATCTGCAAACTGTAAGTGTGCACTGAAATGTTCACCTTTAAACAAGGACCTAGAAGTTTAAATGATGGTATACTGCACTCAGTTTCATTCTTCTTCTGGGGGATAGCTTTCAGTTAGTTTGCATGAAGCAACTTCTTACCATTATGCTGAAGCACCTGTTTATCTTTTGTGTGCGCGTAAACTGTAGTCAAACGAGGAAGTCTGAATCATTTTGAACCCTGCCAGTAGGCTGGGGACCACCTAACTGACTATCGGAGACTGAGTTCACCATCACAAAAATGCTTGTCCTTTTGCATATCCGTGTCTTGACTTCTCCACAGACTTTGACCACATAACTTTCATGTTGTGTAATTATTCATCTGAAAAGCTTCTTGCTCTATCTCTCCATCTCTTCCAGATCGTCGGCCTACCAAGGTTGGCTTGGTTTGTTGCGAAGCAGTCTCCAAACTGCATATTCCCCGTGACAAAGCGCTCATTGGATATAAATACCAGAATGCCCTGACACCTTGTGTTGAGGCGATCATGTAATGTTATATATATTTTTTTTTTTCTTAATACGGCAACTTATTTAAAGGGGTTAAAGAATTTTAAAGGTGTTTTAATTATCTCCACTGTCTTTGATTTCAAGATTCTTCACAGAGAAAGAAAAATTCTGCACTGACCCCAATGCCCTCTGGATCCCAAGGAGAAAAAAAGGTATTTATCTGCCTGTAACTGTAATAAGTGTATAACAAAAGTCCAGTCATTTATAATTACAGTTCTATACTGATAATGATCCATCGTGTACATTCTGTAATAATTTGACTGCTCGTTAGCATTCTAGCACTTTATTACGTAATGTAAACTCTGAACCAGATTCCTTTCTCTTTTTTTTTTTACATGATAATCATTTTATAGTTTTGTTCACATTGCTCTTACATGTAAAGTAGCCTGCTCACTGCTTACTATGGTTTTAAACCGTGCACAGCACAGCTTGGCTAGCGAAGCAGTATCTGAAGCAGTGAAGAATGTATTTACTATATATTTTATCAGTTTGGACAACAGTGTAGGAGTGTAATTTTTATACTGTTCTCATTCATACTACTGTATTTATGATTTGCAAATGGCATAATTCTCACATGAATACATTTGCATATTTTTAAGAACCATTGACATCTAGCCTTTAAATATTATTAGAATTAAAAGATCTTCTTTTTATTTTGGGGATGCACCCCAGAATAAGAAATTTGCAGAACAGATGATTGAAATCGTATATTTTTGCTGCATTAGCAGACAATCATTAATGTGTAATTATTAAACATTTTGAAATACATGATCTGGCATAAATACAATCAATTAAGAAATATCAGACATCGGAATTAACCCAGGATGTTGGCTCTTGGATGAACAGAGCCTGGACAGTTTTAGGTTTTGCGTTGCTAAAGTGCACAGTTATGCACTCAAAAGAGGTAATATACTGATAGGCAGTTAAATGAAACAACATAATTGTAGCAAGTCTTCATTAAAAAAGGAAGGACATATATTGACTTAACACACTGAAATTAATATACTTTTGTTGAGACATTTTCAGGGTTACCTTAATCATATTGATCATATTAATCATCTGTCTGTCAATCTGTTTTACAGGTCTTCAAGAGTTCAAGGACTGAAAATGGAAAACCATTTCAACAGCAAACCCCTCCAAATGCTTAATTATTATTAATATTATTATATTAATGTATTATATACCTTGAGGAAGGAAAATGCATTATTTCCAGCTAGCAGGTTTTATGATGTACAAGATGACATCACTGCCATTTCAGGCCGTTACATTATTGATGTAAGCACTGCTGTCCTTAAGCAATAAAGTACCATTACTGTGCAAAAGCGTGCTACTGTGTAATTTGTTGTTTCATTTCCCGTCCACATTAAGGGTGCGTGTATGGGTGGAGGCTTTCCATGACTAATTATGCAACCCAGATTGCCTTTAAACATTTGAGATGTATATTTGCATTTACTGTACTTGTCGCGTGGCCAACAGCACAAAACAGATGGAGGAGGATCATTATGAACTGCATGTACGCTTAAATTAAACTAAAGATAAAATTAAACTATAGGTGTAACTGTGGGTGTTTGGAATAACAAACAATAAATAAATGAATCCAATTTATATTAATCACATTATTCTGGAAAAAAAGATTGAAAGACATTAGTTCTGCTCAATTTCCCAATTCTTATTATAAATAGTACACAATAGCTGTAAGAAGGAGCTATAGAAGACTCTAAAATAGCAAAACTGCGGAACACAGCAAATACATTTCAATCAAAAATTTATAATATTGCAAAAATGTAGACACCTTAAGGCAGGAAAAATCATCTACAGATCTATAATTCTAATTTATGATTTAATAACTTCTCTATTAAGAGAATTTCTAAAATACTCCACTAAACATCTAAAAATGTGGTACATCTCAGATTTTTGGCAAATTTATTTGTGTTTTGCTATTATTGTCAAAAACTGTTAAACTGTCAAGTGATTCCAAACTTTGAATGACAGTGTATGTTATAAGCCATATTGTTGGAATGAAGTTCATCTTAACCTCAGTGTACTGCAAACATAAATACTGGGTTTCCATATTCAGTACATTTTTGCCTTGTGCCCTGTAGCTATTTTGACTAATTCAATTTAATTCCAGTAAACATATCTATGGAGTCTGTACCTTACTATTAGCTTGTACCTCATTTGAGATCACATTTGTATGTATTATTTGGGGGTATTTTTCTTAATAAACTCTATAAATGATTCCTATTTCAGTTTTTAGACAACACTGGAAACTATTTCACTTTGAGATTCAGTGATACTATTGAGTTTCAGTGGAAAACACAACCTCCTCTACCTCTATGATGTTATGAAAAATTATTTTATGATTAATATAACAATGACTCAGGGATGTATCCAGACAGGAACTCCATTATCTCTGCCATTCTCCTGGTTTTCTGGGATAAACCCTAAAGCTTGAACCTCCTGGTTCAGAGATTAATCTAATGTTCACAGCTTTCCTTATTGCCCTTGTAACAGGTAGAAATACTGTTAGATCTGGAACCTCAGGTGATATGTCCTAGAGCAGCCACCATAGCTTTGTCTGG
>JBBJLR010067981.1:0-11104 GCA_037577145.1 Brachypetersius gabonensis
ACACACACACACACACACACACACACACACACACACACACACACACACACACACACACACACACACACCTTTACGTTTCTCAGACTTTAGAATTTTATGAATTTAATGTGCCCAAATTTTGGTAACCATAGTGCAGACAGAATTGTGCGCACCCCCTGCGATCTCTAGCGTCCCCCTAAGGGGGGCCCGGACCCCAGGTTCGGAACCACTGATATATATTACAAATAAGAGCTACATTTCATTCTATATATTAATCACACTGGCCTTTCAGTTGAGAAACTCTGTGTGAATGTAAGGACAAGGACATCCATACAAAAAAGGAATCGGTGTGAAATAAGTGTCCCAGCTGTGGAAAATCAAACTGACAAGCTCAGTAGCAAAAATAACCAGAGGCAAAGAGCAAAAATCCTCCCATATTCAACATTTTTACACCATAAAACAGCTGTACAAGGGCACAAATGCCCCCAAATAATGGTAGAAATGTAACAAGCATTACACGCATGCATTTCAAAAGTTTATCGTCAACATTTAACATAACCGTTCTCATTAAAACTAATACTTTAATATTTCGTAAAGTGCCTCCATCTGTATATGGAACGTCCATGAATTTCAGTCAGTGAGAGCAAAACTGCCTCTTCACATACATTTACTTGCGTATCTGTGTATCTCTGACCACGGATCAGATCGGCCTTCATCTGCTTGTCTATAGCATTTATATTCAGCATTTCTGTATACAGCATAGTGTATTTTCATAATGCGCTTTTATTTAGACTTGATGTCTTATATTGTTCTTGCTTCTCTGTTGGCAGTCATAAGCAATTTCCTCCATGAACATTTTCTGATTCGTTATCAAGCCTCTTATTGATTCCTAAACAAATGTCAGTGTGAAAAAATAAGAAGGTCCACACAGGTTTCCAGCCTCTGTGTCTGAATACACATGTGAATATCTGTTTAATAACATCTGAACATGTTAAAATAAACAACAATGCAATGATACCACTTGGAAAATGAATATAAAACTGACAGATAAACTAAAAACAAGTCAAGCAACATCTGAATTAGTTACAATACTCCTTTCCGAAAGGGAATAAGCTTGGAGCAAATACAAAACCGAAAGTGAGCATGAGGGAATATTTGTACTGCACTGGTTTTTCATTTAGGGTTTCTTAGTGTAAAAAGATCTGCTAAGCTCGCCTGCGGGGAGCTAATGTTATTATAATATAGGATATTTACTCTCGGTAGCGGACATGCCGCTCGGCTGGAAAGTGGTGACACTCATGCGTAGCGTCAAATACTGGAAATGATCATTTTACATTATTTTCCCGCTTTCTTTGTGTTCTCAAATGATGTGCAGTATCTGTATATATGTGCACTAGTCTGACCAACTGATCTCTATAATGTGCAATAACACAATCTGGTCTTCATTGGCCTTACACAGGATGGTTCATCGGAATAATTTTATCTATAACTCTACATGCTATGGAAACGCTTTAGTCATAAGCTGTGTCACTCGTTCACTATATAGTGTTTGCTATAAAGGGGTCTAACTAGTGAACAAGGGTAGGTGACGTTTAGTTAATTTTGGACACTCGGGATGTTACGATTTTACTAACTGTTGCTTAAATAGTGCCGGATCTTGGCAATTTATCGCTGTCGCATAAACACACGTCTTGTCTCTAGTTCAGACACAGCCCGCACAGGAGGCGGGGTCTCATCTGCGGGGGCAGGGTCTGGTGTGCGGGCTGTGGTACGCAATTCGGGCCAGCAGACGGGATTCCGCGCCGGCCCAAAACTACCTGGCCAGTCCAAACTTCACATCAGCCCACCAGGCAAATGTCTGCCGATGCCAATTTTGGGCGGACCAGGTAATTTTGGCCCGGCGTGGAATCCCGTCTGCCGGCCTGGCTCGCGTCCCACACCCACCCCCGGACCGTGGCGATTTTTTGTCCCAGTCTGGCCCTGGATACTACTGTCCTCCGCAGAGAGAGAGAAAGAGAGAAAAAGTGTAAGTGTGACTGAATCTCCTCCGTTTGAAGCCCCACTTCTCTCCGACTTTTGCGCGATAAAAGTAGTGTGCAGTGTGTCCAAAATATGCACTCGTTCACTATGTAGGGCACGGTAAAAGAAACCCGCAGTGCATGATGGCATATGTGTATTAGTGTAGTGTACCGTATCTGGATGTCACGCGGCGATTTTGTAGTGCACTAACTAGTGGGTGAAACTGACGGTTAAAATTTCAGAAACAACTACAAAATGGCTGATTCACTACATAGTGCCCTATATAGTGAACGAGTGTACTTTTCGGACACAGCTATAGTCTGCGGTTCATCGTTCCATCAGTTCGAACAGAACTTGGAAAGAAGGCGTTCTCCTTTTCTGCACCATCTTTATGGAATACATTACAGAAGCATTTGAGGCTTCCTCAATTGATTTCACAGATTTTAAAAGACGTACAAATCTTTTTGTGAAATCAACAATGGGATACTGCTCATGTTCTTGATAAGATTGTATTAGGCAAAATTAGCTATTCTATTGTCTCTTTTATTGTTGTAATTTGTCTGTAACAGGTCTCGTAAGGTCTTGTAAATGAGACATTGAGTCTCAATGGGACTACCTGTATAAACAAAGGTAAATAAAACTAAAAATAAAAAATAATAAAATACTCAATTTAAAGAACAATTTCAAACCAGTATTTGTGTTACTAATAAACCACTTAACGGTAAGTTACTTTTCTATAGTATCAATACCCTGCATTTGTGTATACAGCGGAGTGTATTTCACACAGAGCATTTTCTACAGGTTTTTACTTTAGATTTTGTTTTGTTCTTGTCTCTATGTGTCTGTGCAGTTGCGACCTTTTCATCTGGGATTAATAATGTTTTCTGAAGAGTACAAGGTTTGTATTGCAAAGTGTGGACCGACTGAATCATGATTCTAAAATGATTCATGAAGTTGCAAATCCTGTGTGGCACTAAAGTTATTGTAAGGTAGGATATTAACCCTTTCTAGTGGAAAGTGGTGGCACTCATGCATCAAATACTGGAAATGATCATTTTTACAGACACTACAAGCAGCATTTTCTTTGTGAAATGAAGGCAAGCTTTGGGCCATGTCTTCCTCTTCTCAGCGTTTTCATTAAATGAGATTCTGCAACATTCAACTGTCAGAAAAACAACAACTTCGCAAAAATCTGAGCCCTCGGAGGCACCCGACTGGACAATTTCAGGTCATGTGATTGGACCATTTGGAACCGGTTCTCAAAGGGAACTAGTTCTCAAACCTTTAGAAATCCAACCCTTACCACTGCAACCCTTTCCTTCTTAATCTGTGCTTTTAGGCTCTCCGTTGTTTTTTTAGAGGCTGAGACTGACAATACCAGTGACTGGGCATTGACCACCTTTCTTATTCAACAAAATACACATTTAATCAGAATCAAAACTCAGCCCTGAGTGACACAAACCAAAGACGTAGCGCATTAATTTGGGGTGAAGATCACCTGGGAGATCCCGAACCCTGAGTAGATGATCTCCAATCCAGTGCTGAAGTCAAACGGTCAATGTCTAATCTCAGTATCAGCCTCTATAAAACAGTGGAGGTCTCAGCAGTGGAAAGGTTTGCGTTTCTAAAGCATGGCACTACAATAGCTGAATTTATCACTTCAGATACTAAAACTACTAAAAGGTCAACTTTATGGCAAAACAGTCACATCAGCTATTTCCCCACCAACTTAGAGCCTACAGTCAGTTTTAAGAGTTTTAAGAGCTACCTCACAGAAAAAGGCACAAAAATAATCTTAACAGCACAGGCTGCTTTAAGGTCAGCACATACCAAACACAACAAAACAACAACAACAAAAAAGTCACATATCTAAAGTTAGGTGCAAAGTTAATTACATGCAATTAAATGCAGCAGGATTTTTTTCAGCGTTCTTCAAAAGTGTCGTCCCTGGTTCATCTCGAATGCTGCAATTCCACCAGTATAACAAAAATACAGCAGAATACAGTGAAAACTAAACAGATGATAAAGAGACATATTGTTGATCAATTATATATAAAATAATTTACCTGCATCCAGAAAAGGGTCTGAAACATTTTCAGACTCGTCTTTATCCTTTAAAACTAAACTTTCCCTGATACACATGGCCTCCGTTCACACTACTGTATTAGATCTTGTTTGAAAAGCCTCCCGGGATGATAAAATACTTAACTAAAGCGTAACTGGGTGAGATCTGTAGTTTGGACAGGAGGATATCTGTTAACTGTTTTGTTTCACAATAAAAACAACGAAACCAACATGCTTTTAAAGCAAAGTTGTTTCCATATAAGCCTGGGGATGAAACCATACACTTTGAAACATGGGCGTTGTTTAGGTGTTGTACTATGGTAATACCTAATGCATAAGCCTGTAATTTCCACTGGATGGAATGTAATTAGGAAATTAAACATAATTAAAACTCTTAAAGTGAAGAAAAGATCTGTAATACCTAGGAAAGTCTCAAACTGGGCAGGAATGCAAAGCAAAACCCCCACAACACTGCCAAGGATCTACAGGAGGATTCTTTGAACAGGGAAAGTGAAGAGCAGCACTGTTGCACAAACATCAGCGGCATGGAAGGGTCATCAGAAGGAAACCTTTACTGTAATCTCATTACATAAGCCAGCATCAGAATTATGCAACTCAACACTCTGGCTTTTTGGAATCAGGTGCTGTGTGGTCTCACAAAATATTCTGGATACCACCAAAAAAAGTGAAGCATTTCAATAAAAGAACACACTCCTAGCTGTTAAGAATCAGAGTTCATCTATAATTGTTTTGGGCAGTGTGACAGCCAGTAGCTGGCGAGGGAAAAAGTGTATTAGGATTTTATTAAATATCTACTAGCTAAGAAGCAGCTGAAGAGGTTTACAAAACATCTACCTCGAACTGCGTCAAGAGAGGTTCTGGAATGGCCTTCATCGCCCCGGCCTTGAAAAAACATGTGTGTGTTTGTGTGTGTTTGTCAAATTTAGAGCAGCTTGTGCTGGTTACAGTTTAACCCCCTCAATCCAGTTAAATCAGCTTAGATTCCACCCAGCTTTGCATCTCCCCATCCCCAAATACAGCCCAGAGTCTTTGCCAGTCAGTGATCAACCCATTCCACAGCTGGGAAGAGACCTCAATCACCCCAACACAAACACACTTCCAGTACAATCTGCCCATGTACATCCAGTGCACGTGCACTCTGCCAACTGTCAGATTTACGCTCATGTAATAGTTGGTTTGATCCATGCCATGGGTTGACCCAGGCTAACCCTGCATGACCCGACTGTTTACACTGCAGTGCACTGCAGTGACCCAGCTCATCAATTCCTATAGATGCAAACCCAAGCATTTTCAAACCTCATCCCAAAAGCTAAAGTCCGCCACCTCTGCAGTATGCTGTAGCCCTGACAGTCGAGTCAAGTCAGGTCAAGCAGGTTTATTTTCATTTCAGCCACATACACGGAACAAACGGGAACAAAACAACATTCCTCCAGGACCATGGAGCAACACAGGGACAAAAACAGAAACAACACAAGTGCTATACAAGTGCAGATAGGACAAAATACAGAGAGTGACAAGAGGACAAGAGAACAAAAGAAAAACACAAGAGCGACAAAGGGTAAAAGTAAAGGGGGCATTTGACTGATGCTCTTATCCAGAGCAGCTTACAGTCATTAGTTACAGGGACAGCGCCCTGGAGACACTGGGGGTTGTGTCTTGTTCAAGGACATAGCGGTAGAAAGTGTGGGGGGGGGTTTGAACCTACAACTTTGTGGTCACTGGGTTCACAGGCAATTTTACCCACTAGACAACACTTAGTGCAGTTACTGTTTGAAAGTATATAACATTATGACAGATACTCTATTCTAGCTGTGGAGTTGGTCGGTGAGCAAAAATGCAGAATGGAGGTACACAGCAATAAATAATAATTGTGCAAATAATAGCCACAGCAGTACAGAGGATGTGCAGTAAATAATACATATGGGGTACTTACAGTAAACCAGTGTCCACCCCACTGCCAGACACTGCCCTTGTGTGCATGAAATGAAATCCTGTTGTTCTCAATAGAACTCTCCAGTTAAAGGTATCCGTCAAAGAAGTTATATCTGTGTGATTGGACTAGTTTTCCACAAGAACTGGTGGCGAAACGTTAGCACAGTGGGTGAAGGTTTCACAGTAATCATCGGTGGGCTTTAGACTGGCAGAACCCTTTTCATTTAGTCTGAAGAAATAGGCTACGGTAAACAGCAACCTCATTCATTACCGCCGGACCACAGCGAGTAATGAGAAAACAAATGCCTCAATCAGCAGAGGCCTGCTTAGACACTTCTGCATTTACTCGTTAATATTCTGCCCACTGGAGCGCGACCCGTGTGAACCCTGAAGGCCATCAAAGGAAGACTGTCCAGTTAAAGATCTTCAAAGTGTTTCTGAGCAAAAACACTCGGCGCTGAACGAACACGGTGGGCGTTTGCAGCCGCCTGGAATGGAGGTGATAATTCCAAACTGAGGGTTTTTGCTTTGGTGTAGAAATGAAGTGGAATGAAGATGTGGAGATGAGAGGGGAAAGTCCTACAGGAGGAGAGAGAGAGAGAAATATAGAGCTGTGTGTCAGGAGGGGGAAAGAGTTTGAGAGAAGTAATTAGCAGCCAGTAATTGCTCTCATTAGATTTAGAGTGGCGCGGTTTAGGTAGGGAAGGAGTGTGTGGACACTCTGTGCCTTTAGAGTCAGATACGGGCGAGCGAGATAGGACCACTGTAGCGTGATAAGAGAGCGAGCCTATCGGTGCCAACGTCATTCCAGACACACGCTCACACACTCGAACCAGGAGATCAAGAGTGCGGGGAGGAGATGACCGTGTCGCAAGAGATGGAAAGATTTGAGGAAATGAGAGAGGTGTGGCTCTCGCCAAGAGATGGAGCGAGAAGCCGTGTGGAGAAATAAACATGGAGGGAGGGGAGGAGTACAAGAGATGAATCCAATGCGGGCCCGAAGGTGAGAATCAGAATCGACTGAAAACTCGTCTGCAAGCGAGGTGCAAAGTCCACGAGGGCCGACAATCAGTAATGAGGTACAGAGTCTCTGATATCAGCCAATAACTCTCCACCGCGGCTAAAAAGAAAAGGGGGTGCAGATAAAAAATAGAAATAAAAATCAACCGAGTGACAATAATTTAGAACGATTTCAAGAAGGCCTGTTTACCACCACAAACCAACAGACACACTTTAGCCCATCACTTTTACACTGAACTGGCATTTTATTATGTACACCAGACAGGTAGCAACACTAAGTGGCAGTTCATCAGAAACATTTAACATAGTTTATCTTTCAATGAAATAAAATTATTCTATTATGATGTTAGTCATCGACATCTTCACAGTTGAACACATTTGTGTGAAAGAAAGGTTTGATGTGTTCAGAGCTGCAGATGATTCGGGAGTAAACAAGAAAGTTGCCACTCAAATTATCACTTGAAAATGAAGTGATAACAACATTAACTCTCTGGAAAATCTCACGCAGAAAATGTATTCAAGAAATACTGTGAGAAATAATAACTGCAGTACATATTTTAGCTTTATTTTCTTCTTCAAAACCTCAATACCTTCTGACTTCTAGCTTACTTTCAATCTACCCACGTTTTTAATTAGTTTTAAGAGCCATCAAGTTCATTCTGACTCTTGGCGAACATACTGAGTGATTCGAAAAAAAATATTTTCTCCTCTTTTTGAGTCTTCAGGCTTCTTCATGACTTGGTCAACAAGCACGACTCACTACTCCAATAAGAATCCTCAGTCAAGATGTCGAACGCTACATTCGGGTACATCTATAACCTGATGAACCTATAAATGGCTCCAGATAAGAGCGTCTGCCCGAGGCGTAAATGTAACTTTAATCCAAGTAGAAAGAATTTGTCCACTACATCTACATCCTCACCATCAATGATAAACATAAACTGTAATTATTTTGTAATTATTTTAAACCTAAGGCACTTTTCCATGTATTCCATGTACGTAATCAGAACTGCGTTCGGACGGCAGCACGTTTTGATTTTCCAGTGTATAACAGTGTTTCTGAGATGCTGGCAGTGCGATTCTCTACCCACAGTTGTTTTTTTGTTTACTTTTTTATTTGTTTAATTTTCTCAGATATGCTGGTACAGGTTTCTTACAGCATTAAAACCTTGTTAAAATTTAGTGCTTACACTTCATCAGATTCCCAGTTGTTAGTTTGCGTCTCCATCTGTTGTCATGACAACATTCTGACCAATTAAAGAAAGAAGTGATGCAATTAGCCCGGCTGCGGCCCCCTTTTGGCCCTGCCGTCGATCAACAACTCAAAAATGAGTCTCATTTCTAACAAAAACCCGTTTGCGGTGCAGAATGGTACTTTATGCCTTTACATTGAGCTGAGTTCAATCAGCTCACTGATCAACACATCAACTATCACGCAGGTCAACACATTTATTTTTGTAATCATCAGAAACCACAACGCACTTTTCTAAACCAGTTTTTCATGCTGATTTCAGATCTGCTTTCAGTTCTTTTCAGTCACATCAACATTTTGCAATAGACTTGAATGTGCTTTTTATTCAATCTCAGCACCAATCAAGAACTGTTTCAATATTTTCAGAGTGAAGTCAGACAGGCCTTCATTATACCAACTATCATGCAATATAGAACTAGCTTCATCACAAACACTGTACCTGCAGGAAAAACTAAACACAGATCTGAAATCAGCATGAAAAACACTACAGAACCCACAGAAACTGATACATGATGATTTTGACCTGTTGATCTGTGTTATTAATCTGACTCCAAAAGCAGCTGCATTTTGTAGGTACACAAATACCGAACACCAGCCGCTCTCTAACCTGTTTGTCAGTGGAACAGGAGCACCGTAGGACCACTGCTGACCAGACATTTTGTGAGTAGTGAGCCATTTTCCCCACAGTCGCAGTTTTAATTGAGAGTGTGTGAGGAAAATAACTATTGAGGGGGTCTGTGATCTTTTTAGACACCCTGCATGTTGACTTCCAGTCCAAAATCTGTCCGATTCATAAATTCCTTCATCAGGAACAGCCGTGCTAAAGAGCCTAACTGGATGAGACATTTGATAACTTCAAATGCCATTTTGGCACCACCACGCTTTCATAACACAGATGATTTGGCCATGTTGGAGCGTGGGCCAGGGGCAACACAGGGCCAGCAGTGACACACAGTCACAACCATCGTTTCTCTCTTCACACACACCTCTCTACAGCAGGACGGCAGTCTAATTAGCAGTCAGCTGACGTGCAGAGGGGGATCTGCTTTTGCCGAGGACTGGGGGAGGGGGGTATTCTTAAAAAAAAGAAGGGATTGTACATCCAGGGATGGAGGACCGGAGGAAAACATGAATAAAAATAAAGGGGTAACCCCGGGCAGCCTCACACACACACCAACCCCCAAGAGGGAACGCTGTATATACACAATATCCACACTGTGCATGTAAACATGTTTGTTTACATTAGAGGCAAATTTGTTCATTATTGAAGAACATTCCCAGCTTCTGCACACTTTAATGTCACTGTGGAGACGCTGGCTGTGCTCCTCCTCAGCCCAGCACTTTCCTGTCAGCGATGTGTGTGTAGACATGTGTTTGCGTGTATGAACGAGAAAGTGTTTGCATGCAATATGTTTCATCCAGGCTGTAACAAGACGCAATTAAGAAGAATAATGGTTTGCCCTCTTCAGTGAGGCAGTGATAGCAGGCAGGCGCTGGCAATCGTGTGTAATTTTCTGCTGAGCCTCATATATGAGCTGCAATGGGGAATTATGATAACACTCGCATATTTAATGACCTCCACATACTGTGATTCTGGCTCATCCCTGTCCGAGTCCAGCCTGCAGGGCCCGAAGGGTGGGGACACAAAGTAACAAAAATAGTGTGAAAGGCTGAAGAACTGATCAGAACTGATCTTCAATTGTTAAACTGAACTCATGAAGGAGGATAAATGTTCTGGCATGTTTGTCACATCAGCGCATAGAAACAGGAGCTGATCATCATTCATCCTACACTGGGTTGATTTTTCTCAGACAACTCTTGCTGCAAAAACTGGCTAGTTGTGTGTGTGTGTGTGTGTGTGTGTGTGTGTGTGTGTGTGTGTGTGTGTGTGTGAGAGAGAGAGAGAGAGAGAGAGAGAGAGAGAGAGAGACATACACATACCCAGAGTGAGAGAGATAGAGGAAGAGAGAGGGGTGGGAGACAGAGAGGGAGAGGGCGAAGGGGGGTGGGGGGGGTGAGAGAGAGGGAAAAAGAGACAGAAGGAGAGAGAGAGACACAGAGATAATTAGAGAGAAAAACAGAGAGAGACTCACACAGACCCACCTACACACGCACACGCACACAGCCTTTTTCACCAGATTTCCGCCAAAATAGGACACCCTGTCTGAGATGTTTATAACTGAAAGTGTCTTTACAGTGAGGTTTAACAGCCATCAGATTCCTGTGGCTCAAGCACATTTAACCAAAACACTGAAACGTTGTTCAGGTGTGTACCTGTGCAGCCTGAATGCTCTGCCACTAAACCCAGAACAGCACGTTCTCTCAGTGACACAAAACCAAAAAATATCACTTTCACAACAAGCCGAACCCTACACTGCTGAACTTTGGGGCTCAGTTTCAGTTACAGAATATCTACATCTCGACTTTGATAGTGGTCACAGTTATAGAGGCCAGAAAGAGAGGCTGGAAAAGACTTCAGCTCCATATTCTCATATTCTTCTTTAGTAGAAACAGAATGATGTGCCATTAGAATTAGAAATTCTGCTCCAGGTCATACAATTCGCTCCAAGTTTATGCAAACTTAAAATACAGCACTGTGCAAAAGTCTTGAGCCACTTCTCATTCTTTTATATTGTGCTTTGAATCATCTTGTTGGTGCAAAAATATTATCGTCGGCATACTGAGTAGATTAAATTGGTAAATTAAAGAAATGGGTAAAACAATCATTTTACTGCAACAAGCTGCAAAGTGTCTAAAGATACAAGGAGCCTAGATAAAGGAGCTCCGCCCACTCAGCATTCAGCACCACCAGTATAC
>JBBJLR010068012.1:0-11103 GCA_037577145.1 Brachypetersius gabonensis
ATAAATATAAGTGTTAACAAATGTGTGTAAGTATTTTTGTACATGTATCTTTGTACTATTTATAAATATAAATATATATTAATAATAGCAATAAATGAAAAAGGCAATATAATTGAACACGTTGAAATTTTATGAGTAAATGTCTAACTGAATGATTCTGGCTCAGTTTTGTACTGAAACTGTTTGAATGGTGTAAGATGTCACCAGGTCAATAGATCTGTATGTGGATTAAGAAATCAACGTTCCTCGTGTGAGATGTTCATGCAAGTTCTAAAATCAGATGTTTGGCTAACCAAGCATTAACCCAGAAAAAAACACCTCAAGTTTGTTGATGGAGCACAGCCAGGTTCTGGTTGAGCTAAATTGTGATGGAGTTTAACAATGAAAGAGAAAGAAGAGATGTAGCGCGACGAAAAAAATTGTGCAACATGTACTTGCAACATGTACACATCTGCACGTAATCTTTAGACATGTGTACCCATTTTGTTTGCTTGTTTACTTAATGCCTTTCTTCTGGCTGCGCTCTTTAAGTGTTGTGAGAGTAGAACCAAGTCAAAGCGGAAGTAGCCAATACTCAAAGTCGGTTTCTCCATAAAGGCCAGACCTGGGGTGGCCGGAGGCTAAAAGTGTGTAGTTTGGACAGGAAAAGAGAGGGGCTGGTAGTGTCCACCGAGCAGAATCATAAGCATCCTCTGTAATCTCTGGAAACGTAATTGTAAACAGTAAGAAAAAGAGAAACACACATTAATACACAGAATCAGTGAAAGGGGATGTAGGGGAGCTGGATTTTCATGGCTAAATCTTCTTCATCAGTCAGGGAGAAAGACACGCTGGTGGTGCAATATACTCAGCCTATAAACTTAAAAAGTCATGAAATTTCACATTAATGTATGATTTCACTAATTTTTTATTGATGTGATTTATTTAATATAGGCCTGCAACCACGTTTACACAGTTGTCTTGTTAATTTGAGATTACATTACAATTGTAATTATGTGATGGTTGAACTCATTTAGGTTAACTGTGATCATTTTCATTTGTGGCCTACACAAATCTTACTGAAGTACACTTTGGCAGTAGATACGCATTATTAACTCTGTATAAAGCTTTTTCAATTAAGCAATACATAATATTTCTGTGTTAAAATGTGCAGAAGTATGTCTCAATAGAGAATATGTATTTATTTTTGCTTCAGTAATAAATTAAACATGTACACCATTAGTGACAAGGGTCAACATCTGACTGTAACTGGCGTGTTTATTTTAAAGAGACATTTACCCAAGCCGGCATGAGCTTGTTTCTATAGTATGAGTAATGTTTACAATGTATTATTATTATTATTATTATTATTATTATATCTAACACACAGCAAAAATACCATCACCAACAAGTTAATGCCTCGCTCTAATGCCAAAAATCCTTTCATACATTTCTTTCCTTAAAGCAAATTAAGGATAATCTGTCTAATATCTGATCTCCTCTCAGGAGTTTTGACAAGCTAAGCAAACAACACACTCTATACTGATTGCTCATAGTGTGGTCATTGATGATTTGTGCGGAAATTACAGTCGGGTCTAACTCAGATGGCTTTAAATCTCTGTGAAATGTTTGTTGGTCTCTAAAGCATGATGTAGCAGCAGCTAAAGCAGACTTGCATGTGTCTAAGAGTCTGTGCATGTTCTCCTAAGCTCCCCCACCACACATGAAAGATGCCGCTGTTTTTCTTTAGCCTAGTCTAACACAAACCATGCTGTCAGCCTCCTGTCACCTCTGACCTCCCTGGAAATGGACGTTATTGGTCCAAATGAGTCCAATATGAGCATGTGTTTGTGTTGGGCAGTGGCCGAGAGGAGAGCATGCTCTTCAGCAAGCCGGTCATGGTCCCTGCATGTCTTTTGGGTGTGCAATGAGGCTATTAGACACAGCTTTCTGGAAAATTAGACATGCCCTTAGATAAGCATGCATAATATCTCACAATATTCTATCTCACATAACGTCACGCCCCCAGCAATTTACTCTGAGAATTTGGCTTTGTCATCTTTAACTCATTAAAGTCT
Organism: Brachypetersius gabonensis; assembly: GCA_037577145.1. NCBI lineage: Eukaryota > Metazoa > Chordata > Actinopteri > Characiformes > Alestidae > Brachypetersius > Brachypetersius gabonensis. The sequence goes on from JBBJLR010068012.1 coordinate 2,058, forward strand.
GAAATGTGTATGTCCAATTCAGATTATTAAGAGCTTATCAGCAACACATGTCACACAATAGTGGAGAAGTTGACAGAAGAAGGAAGTATATTCCTACTCATGTACCTTCCTGATCAAACTGATGCTTTGAGACACAATCTACAGATCTTGTAGCTCTGTTCTCTGCATATCAAAATAATAGATTCACTGTGAAACCATATTATTGAAGAGGAAGGCTGGTTTAAATGGCAGAAATCTGTGACTTCTGCACAAAGAAAAGCCCACAGTATTTTTGTCACATTCATTCTCTATTTTTCAATGTTCATGCTTTCTCTCTCTCTCTCTCTCTCTCTCTCTCTCTCTCTCTCTCTCTCTCTCTCTCTCTCTCTCTCTCTCTCTCTCTTTGTCTCCCTCTCTCCCTCTTCCCCTCTCTCTCTCTTTTCTTGTCTGGCAGACTTTCCCAGTATGGCTGACTGCACTTGTTGGGGTTCATTCACTTTCCATCACCTCACGTTGGCTGCTGTTGATTTTGGGGGTTGCGATTCTATTGGTGGCAGTGTAGTGAGGCTCAAAGGTGCTTTACGGTTTGCCAACACTGACTGTGGCTTTTATAACCCAGGATTACGGATATCAAAAGGTAACAGTGCTGGCCAAGTAGGCAGCTAAACTATCTCACCTTGTTTTCTGGGGTGATGCTGACCACAGCTGTATCCAGAGCTGAAAATGGCGAGACTGAGAAAGGCTTGAGGAATTTTGGTTGAGAAAATTCACACACTGAATTCCATCAGTGTCTGGCTCAGTTTGCAACCGAGCATCATTGCAAAGCTTATGAGTTTCAACGTGAATAGAGGAAAGGTCTCTTCTTCTCTGAGAACAATAAATATTCTCTTAGAGAACAAAGGAGTTCTTTTAATTTTAAATGAAATCCTTGCAGGTTTTGTGTCAATTCCAAGATAATCAAAGATAACATAATTGGATATAATAAGTTTCATTTGTTGATATTAATTACTGAACAATACTATGTTTTACTTTTTAAATTTAAAAATAGAAAAATCATATATAGAGGAGGTCTCAATACCTCACTGTATAGGTGCTGAAAGTTGATATTACGGAACTTTTTATACTCAGGATACTCTAGTTATTTCAGTCAGAGCAATAAAGGTACTGCTCCTCAGTCTGTGTCTGTGATATCATGTTTGTATTGTTTTTCATTGATCTCGTCCTCATATATAACTCAAGGTTCCAGTAGCAGGTAGAAAATCTTGCTGGAAGGGCTGTGGTTAGGCTCAGGTTTTTTTGTGGTTCAACAAAATGTTCAGAGGTTTATGATTCAGCGAGTGATAAATAGTGAATCACGGAAAAGAGTTCCTGGCAGGGATGCTTTTACCTTGCCATAACACAGACTTCCTTTAATGTCTCCTTCAACGCCTAAATACTGTATTTTCTGCTTGTCTGTCTTCAGCTGTCTCTTCAGATCAATTAATGCATTAATGACAGTAAAGTCTGAGGGTCAAAGTGTGTTCCTCATGCAATTTTCACGTGCTACACAGTAATGGCCTTTGCCTTCGCTTCCCGTGCAGCATTCTGTGCAAATCAGGCATAGAATATTATTGGGTGTCTGTATTACTGAGTGTCTGAAAAACAGTTGCTGCCAAAAAAGTGTACACCTTATGTGTCTTCACTGAATTCACTTTAAAGTGCACCCATTACTGACATCGGTGGGCAACTGAACACAGACAGAAAGTATAATTCATACACAAAAGCACTGCTGGTAAAAAAAGTTAATAGCAGTGGGCTCTGAAGCTTCTGTGGTTCTCTGTAGTGGTGGAGTTTAATCCAATAGTTTTGGGATGAGCTGGACTGGTGTTTGTGACCCAGAATAATCCTCTAATATCAAATACCTGACCTCACTAATGTTGAAGTTGGGTGTGTTGGAAGCAGGAATAAGAATCTGAGGTTTGATTGTAAGGGCTAAACAGCTACACTGCCCCATACGCTGCAAGCTGCAATGCACAGTGTGTTCTGACACATATCAAAGCCACCACTAACTATTTCAGCAATTTGTGCTACTGTAGATTTTCAGTGGGGCTGGGCCAGACAGGCTAGACTTCCCTCCCCAAACGCAACATTGCTGGTTCACTAACTGTCCACCACTCTTGACAGGTACTAATCCCTGCATACTGGGAACACCCCACATGACCTACCGCACCATCAGCTTCAAGAACTGACTGTTCACTTGCTGCCTAATATATCTCAGCCCTTGACAGGTATCACGGTAAAGAGACAATCACTTCATCTGTCACCTGTGGTTTAAATGTTATGTGTATATAGAATATATGACAACTTGAAAAAAATCACTGAGATATATTGATTTATATATATGACCCACTATTATCTAGACTATTTAAAATTTGCTATGAATTTATTATACAAAGTTTGTATTCAGTTGTGTGTGTGTGTGTGTGTGTGTGTGTGTGTGTGCGCGCGCGCATGCCAAAGCTCTACTTAAAGTCTCTGTCAGGGACGATCTGATGTTAAACAACAATTAAAGGAGTTGTCTTCCCACAGCCTGTACTTACACTACACACTGAAACACATAAAGACAAAGACTCCCACTTTACATTGTTCATTCTTTCTTCAAAAAACAGTACACCTTCCATCTTCTACAAACAACCTATAGTGGTGATGTAAAACAATTATCAGCTAGTTCTTGGCTTCATCTACAATGACTTTACGTCATGGCACTGCTCAAAGGATCCTTTGTGTCCTATTTTCAAGTGTGTAGACGAATTAAACTTAGAACGCTGTATGAGTACAGCTGAAGACACCTGCCAAACTCCAAACAGCTTCTCAAGAAACGAGGGCTGAAATCACAGTGGCCTGCATACAGTATCACTTTCGTTCTAACCTCATTCAGGCTGTTCTCAGTATTTTGGCTAAAATGTCATCCTGTTTGTTTAGGTGCATTTATTAGCCCACCAAATGGCAACATTATAATTATCACACACAGGCTCCTACTACTGGCCCTGAAGCTGTACAGTCTGCCCTAAATTCAGAGGAGATGGCACAGTGCTCATGCCCTCAGGTTGGTGAGACTGTAATGTGTGCTCTGATGCCAATAAAAGCCACCTCTCATCTGACAAGTGTGAATGGAAGACATAGGGTCATAAATTTGATCTGAGAACAGTTTTAAACTGCAGTGCCAAATCTGACTCACCAGAGGCGAGACAGAGCTGCTGTGTTCTCATGAAGGTTCTACAGTAAATAAGAAGAACAGATAAAAATATGTGTTGGAGTTGAGGAATAATAGTTTCTTTACCTCTGCTGGCTAAAGTGAATCTGATACTTATTAAAACAACAAATTGTGAGCTAGCTAGCAGACCTATCCTCTTTAAATGCACATACTTTAAGTAAACAGCACATATTAAAACATCCATTTTTTGTTAGCGGCTATGTTATAAGTCTTTTTTGCAAGAAATGTGTCTTGCAAGTTCATTTCTAGCTTAGTCTTACAGACCGACCCCAGCTTTTATTGCTCAACGTGGACAAGAATTTGAAAGAATGCGGCTCTTAGGTTGAGATGCACTAAATTAGGCCAAAAGAGTTTCAATATGTGCTTTCAACAATATTCTGGAAAAGAAAATTGCCACTAATTAAGCATTGCTGTTTCATATAAAAGAATGTAGATGAACATGTAGATCCCGTCCAATATATTTTTAGTAAATAGCTGTTTTGGGTTAACAAACCTTTACAACTATTAATTAACAACTTATGGTGAAAATCAAACATTACTTCAAAAAAGTCAAAGGTGTGTATCGTTAAACTTTTAAAAGGTAGAGCATGCCCTTAGCTAGCGTTGTTTATGACAGGATGAAGAAAATGGGAAGCTAAAGCAAAGAATAACCCTACATTGGAGCTGTTAGGCCTAAATTGTAATGTAAGACTGGTGTAAGAGTTGGTATACCAAGGACAGGTATCAAGGACAAGGACAGGTGCTTGGTGAGGCAAATACACACAGTAACTTCTCCAGTCCCACTTATTGCAAGCTATGTTTTAAACATATAGACAGTGTAGCTCTTCAGTCACAGGCTGATGAGTGAGAAGGGAGGTCTACAAGGCCTTTAGGGTGGTTTGTGCATGTAAATATATGTGTCTGTGTTTTTGTGGCAGTGTATGGTTATGGGTAGTACATCTGGCCCTAACTATAACCAAAATGAATGTACACTCTTTAATACTCCAAACCATTCTCTGCACTGGGGTCTAACTCTGCCTTACCTAATTGAAGTCTCATTCTGGCACTTTCCAGAGCAATTAAAATGTGCATTAATCATTAAGATTAATGAAGCCCTCATAGCAGAACAAGCACAACATTCCTACAGTATATACTGGTGCCATCATTTCCCCTTGTACACAGTGCACCTACACGTGGCCAGCCATTTGTAGTAAAAGAAAAAGTCACCAGTCCAGACAACTTCTTCTTTTACTATATGGTCCAGTTTTGATGATTAGGTGTCCACTGTTGTAACAGGGGGTAGCATGGGCACTCTGACTGGTCTGCAGCTACAAAGAGTGCCACCTGACTGTTTGTTTACTAAATAATATACCCAGGACCTAAATGTGCTCAGTGTTTAATCAGTGTTATTGTCTTCTATAAGTGCTCATACTGTTTTGGCACATCGGTAGATGTTAATGCTAACTCTTCAGAAGAAGGATCTAACCCTCACAATGTACAGTATATTGAAAGTTAATGTAAGAAAGTTTACAGTGCAGTTCTTTGTTTTCTGTGCGATTTTGAACCATCTATGTTTGTCTCTCAGTTTATTATCAAACAACAGATGTGGCCAGATGTGTTTTCAAATGATATAAAAAACTGGGGACACAGTGTTTTGTTCCGACAGTCAGTTTATGAAATTGTTTCATCATAAAAGAATGTGAAGACCAGACTCGTAACTCATGGTCGAGTAATCTGTCAATCTTTCCTCCTTACAGGCAATGCCAGCCTCAGCAGTAGTAGTTAAGGACCTGTCTCAGCCTGACAGCAGATATACAATACATTCTTTATTTGTTTGTAAAATTCTAAATAACCCCAGGGATATACAGAAAGAGAGGTGGTACATATCTTTATACACTGTGTGCATGTACATTTGTTTGTGTGTGTGTGTGTGTGTGTGTGTGTGTGTCTATGTGTGTGTCTTACATGGCTATAGTGTAACTTACACTTTCACATAGTGTCTGTTAGGTGCATAGTGTGATCTTCACACACTGACCAGTACATCGTGTTAAGGATGTGTAATGATTACAGTTAATGTACAGCTTCATGGCTTTCTGCTTGAGTGGAGTGTGCATTAGACCTTACACATGTTGGCCAAAGCAGTGAATATTAGACTGCAGTTTTTAAAAGTGCTAAAAGTGTGTTCTGTGCAAAGATACAGATCGAGGATAGAATAAGAGTCAGAATGCAAATCACTTTTGCAAGACAAACTAAACTTTAAATGTTATGATAATTTGGAAGATGAACTAGACTTTAAACTAAATTCAATCTAGAAAAGCGAAGACGTGCCACAATATGCCACATACAATACTGTGTGTCATATACACCTCTGAAGCCTTAGGTGATTCACACTTCACTTGCTATGAGATTTCAGTGTATACAGAATTCCAGCATCAAATTGCTGAAAAAAATCACATATCAGAATGTAAACACACAGTGTATAAAGTAAGTGACCTTTTTGATCAGTTGACATGGATGATTATGCATTAGATCCATTTAGATCACTCAATTATAGTGTAATATCATCAAGTTACCATCAAAAATATAAATATATGCTCAGCCACTCATAGCTTAGTCTCTAATGGGTTAAAACAGCCCGTAACCACACTGGGAATTTTTGTAATGTTATTTGTTATATTTCAGTGGGATATCCTGAATTCCTCCTGTGGGTAACAGATAAGAGCACAAACTGTCTGTAAGAATGCGTGGGACATCCAAGGAGTGAGTGAGTGTGTATTTGAAAGGTAAGTAAATGTTACTCACCCTCATGCCTTTTAATGGGACACATGGACATCCTCCCCCACTACAGTCACGCCCTGCACATGGTCCAGAAGTCTTCGTGCCCTGGAGAGACAGAGAGATACAGAGAGAGATTAAAATTCATGCCCTGTAGCTTCTCATGTAGACATGCAATTGTGTGAATGAGATGAGCAGGTAACAGAAGATACTCAAATCATATGGCACACAGTAACCTCTACAGCCCCGAAGCTTCATTCACAGTGAGCTACACACTCACTGAGCTGCACTATATTGCGAGGTGATGACACAACGATCTAAGACAATGCCGTAGAACTCAAAAGCTCAAAGGTAACTGACCTATCCATGTTCTGCCCACAAAAGTGTTCTTCATAGTTCCTGCTACTAAAGCTTTACAATACTCTGGCATTTCATTCAACCGCTTGAAAAACTGTAGAACTGCATAAATACCTTTAAAATGGGTTATGCATTTTAAATCTTATTTACTGGATAAGGATAGATCGGGTGCTGTTTTTTCATTTTTGTAATTTAAGTAACAGTAGTATAAATGTGAAATCACTGTCATGTGCATAGACCAGTTCAAATGTGTAACTGAAACTCTAAACAAGCATCAAACAAACATTTAATTATTTATGGGTTTTAAACAGGTAAGTTACAACAAACAGTGTCCTCTATGTCAGATGCCAGAAGGAAAAAAAGACACTGTTGTTTTCACTTGTTTCACAGTGCTTTACATTACCCAGCTTTTAAATGTGTAAGTACAGAGATGCCCATGATAAATTGGAACAGTTTTGTTCAGTGTAGGTTGAAGAGCCAAGACAAATACATATTAAGACATGTGTATGAATGCACACACATGTAATCACACACTCACACACACACACACACACACACACACACACACACTCACAACCCCTAACACACACAAAAGCATACCTACTAATGGATTCCTATTCGTCAACAAGAACAACTCTGTGACATTTTGTGTTAAAAGGCTCATGACGTGATTGATTAATCTGTCATCTGCTGCTTTCCCCCGTAGGCCCAGTAGGAGACCATGGAGTTGGAAGTTGGCATGGCATTCCACACATGACACCCCACTGAATAGCCTGCAGAGTGCATGCCTGGAAAACAGTCTCAGCCACAAGTAGCACTCAACTTAGACACACACTGTGTGAAGAAGTGATTACAGACACCCACACCCCCACACGCTGAGTGATGAGCCCTGTGGTCTGCCTGTCCCACGCACAGATTCCTTTGATAAAATGCATCATTCAGTATAGTCAAACTCAATACCCTCCACTAATAAAAACATGCAGCACCAATTTATCCGTCCCTCCATTTACTTGATCCCAATTCGCCAGATACTACCACACTTCACACATAGTACTCCAATCTGCACAAACAAGAACGTGCCAAACATCAAAATCTGCAATACCCCAAGCTATGCCAATACAAATAATCATCTCAAACTCTCTGAACTCTCTAAGCCTTCCAAAAAGAATAGAAAAGTAATGAGGTCGGTCACTTATCAGAGCAGAACACAGTACAGTAAAATATTTGTGTTAGATAAGTAACACAAAAGAACTGTGTTAGTTATGAGGTTGAAATTTATTTAAAAATCTCTTTATTCTGCAAAACACCTGATGACTATTGAAAGCAGTGCTGGCTAATAAAGAGATATGTATTTGTATCAAATACATGTTGTAATGACAAATAACATTACAACAAGCATTTTTGAGTATGTCATGATCATGAATACTTTCATTACAAAAATAGCTTAGTTTGATGGTGTGCTGTGTGTCTACTGATGAAAACACATCAAATGTATAATTCGTGATGTTAACTGAATTCAGGAATTTGCCCCACACACTGTGAAATAGTCACATATACGGAACAAGGTGTGATTTTCTGTGCATGTCTAGTGTAGAGTTTGACCATTCATTAGCCACTCTAAGAGATAAGTGATACATACGTTAGAAACCTGTTCCTTGATCAGTTGTATGCCTAGTAAAATTAAACAGGGTACCAACAGCACAGGCAGCCATATGATGGTGCTTTGGCTGGACAGGTCGTAGGGTCAAAGACCACTGCAGAGCATTTCAATGTGATTATGGTATGAGCCTGGGGCTCAGAGGGGGAAATGGGAAGGGGGGTTCTCGAGAGAGCCACATGGGTAACAGCTCTTCACTAATATGTGAGAATTCACTAATATGTAAGAATATAATTAAGACCTGATTTCAAAATAAATGCAACATTATATTAAGATACAATGTTATTAAAGATGCAGGGCAATTTGAACACAAAAAATAACTGCTTCTTTGCTGCATTAATAGGTTAAATGTTTTTTCTGATATTATATTATATTATATTATATTATATTATATTATAGGTGGTGTAAATCCCTGCCTCGATTCAACCACCTGTTCATTTGTAAAGTCACATGACTGAACAAAGTCTGCAAATTGCAAGACGTGTGACTGAGGGAGGAAAGGGAATGTTAGAGATGCAGATAAAGAGATAAAGTGGAGAGAGAGAACGTGTGAGAGAGAAAGAGAGAAAAAGAGAGGGAACAAGCAGTAAATGGGCTAGAAAGCTGGGGATTGCACCGTCGCACTCACGCCTCTGATCTGCTGCGTAGTGCTAATCGGTCTGACAGAAGCAGGCCAAGAGAGATAGAGAGAGTCAGAGAGAGATGCATAGTAAGAGGGAGATCTATAAACTGAGTGAAAATGAGAGGAACACAGAGAGAAAGAGAGAGAGAGAGTATGTATTCTCTGGGAATTACAAAGAGAAAAAAAAGCGTGAACAGCATGAGCGATCAAAAAGTAGTCAGAAGGGTATGGCTGGTAACATTAACAAGACGAGAAAAAAATGCAGAACAGATGAACCCTTTAAACCCTGAGGGTCTATATCTGGGGTCAAAACTCTATCTAACTTACATTTTAGGTTCACATATTAGTTTTATGTTGACCAAAATTCAGTCAAAAACATGCTGAAGCATCGAGACTGCTTTCATATATACACATATATATACAT
>JBBJLR010068033.1:0-11102 GCA_037577145.1 Brachypetersius gabonensis
TCTCTCTCTCTCTCTCTCTCTCTCTCTCTCTCTCTCTCTCTCTCTCTCTCTCTCTCTCTCTCTCTCTCCTTCTTTCTCTTCTTTTTCTCTCCTTATTTCTCCTCTCTCTCTCTCTCTCTCTCTTTCCTACTCTCACTACTCTCTCATTTTCAATCCTACTATTGCTCTCCCTTTTCTTGCCTTATTTTTTCTCCCCCTCTCTCTCTCTTTTCTTGCCCCCTCTCACTTTCATTCCTTCTTTCTCTCTCTCTCTCTCTCTCTCTCTCTCTCTCTCTCTTTCTCTTTGTCTCTCCCTCTCTCACCCACACACACAACCTCCCCTCTCTACTCTTTCAATTTCATTCTCTCTCGGTCTCTCTCTCTCTTTTTGACGGGGTAATGGTACACTGTGAGTCTGAGTAAGTTGGAGGGTCTTCAGGGGTCGGAGAGTTCTGACTGTGGTGGAATCTGGACGGCTCCATCAGTCTCAGTCATGGTGGGGGTACAGGGGGTCTGTTCAACCACTCCAGTGAACATTCACAGTGTTCAGGGCTCGGCGGCGCCGCAATTTCGACGATACACACTCGAGCTGCTTCATTCATTTATGACGTTACAGAGATTCTGCAGAGATGAATGAATCTTTCAAAGCGTTTCACGCTGCCTCGCCATGCGGGGTTTGACTGTGGTGGCTTGACGGATGGAGAATGATAATGGATGATGTATGAAATTTTGCTGAGTTTTCAAGCAGCTCCACCACGAAACCCTTTGAAAGTCTTTACAGGCAATCAGCCGCGCCGCCGACCCTGAAAACCGCACCCGCAACAGGACTGTGTCATCTACTCCAACAAGACTTTGATTTTAATCAAAGCACGATAGTGCCTTTGTGTCTTTCATGGCGTTTTCCAAGAACTGCAAGGCAGCAAGTACAGTACCAAATTGTTTTACATTTTCATGTGCTGGGTATGACTACTTATATCTCTTTTTATATCACTATTATGTGCATTAAGAACAGATTTCAGTACAGAGAACTCCAAACTCCAAACTATCATTAGCGTTACTTGTGAACTGTGTTAACTGTAATTTATTTATTTATCAATTGTATTTACATCCACCTCTCTTACTGACTACAGCAGTGTGTATATATTTTATAGGGCATTTAAGTACTCTTTCCAGAAGTAGTCTGAAAATGCTTAATATATTGTATTATAGTACATTGTTCTTGTCTCTGTGTCTCTGTGCAGTAACCTTTTCCTCTGAGATCTTGACTCAAACTCACAATTACATGAGACTTGAGACAAACACCAGGAGTCTTGAGGTTGGACTCATATTCATACATTCTGAGACTCAACTCACTTGTATGCTTGACTCTGTATTCGAGACTTGACTTGGACTCAAACCCCAGAAATTCAAGGCTTGACTAAAATCTCACAATCCCAGAGACTTGAGACTTGATTCAGACCCCAGGAGTCTTGAGGTTTGACTCATAGTAATATTCTCTGAGACTCAGCTCACTTGTATCCTTGACTTGTTTCCCAGGTTTCAGACCATGGAAACTCAAAGACTTGACTCAAATTCACAATCCCAAAGACTTGAGACTTGATTCAGACCCCAGGAGTCTTGAGGTTTGTCTGAGACTCACATCTTCAGGGATTCAAGACGCTTAACTCAAACACCAGAGACTCAAGACTGGATTCAGACTCGATTCATTCGACTCCTGATTTTTATAGGAATCAAATGTGGTTCTTTCATCACATCATGAAAATAACCATTTTGACTCACTTACATAAACACCTGACTCCTCCACTCTTTGAAGGAACCCAATGTAGTTCTTCCATTGTGTCGTGTATAAAGCCCTCTTTGACATCTTCACCTTCACCTGGTGGCGAGTCTATTTGAGATTACTTTATGATTCATGGCTCAGTTTGCGGCAAGCGTGTGGCTTCAGAGGTACATTTTCCCGGTCAGCCCCAAAGTCTTTGTTTCTTGTTGCATCTTTATTTGGCTACTGAAGTGTTTATCCTTGCTGAACGGAAAAATAATTAAACATCCGTAATTCCCTCATGTAAACCTCACTTCATAATCGAGAACAACTCTTGGCCCAGAGCTTTAGTAATTGCTGCACATTTAAAGTAATGAAGGCTTATTCTAATGTGCCTGACCTGCCCTGGAGGCCGCGCTGCATGCGGAGTCCTGACAGCACCACACCGTCTTCATCACTGCGGCGGAGCATGGTGATCGCGCTGGAAGCATTCATGCCTCAGTGCGGGTTTGTGCAGCTCGACTTGTTCTCTGCACCAGAGGGGCGCTGGAAGGACTCAGATTCATGATCAGGTCGGATTTACTGAGTCAGGTCTTGGATGGCCGTATTCTGTGATTTAATAGGGTACAGGTAGAACACATTTTATGAACAAACCCAAATTCAGCTGTTCTAAAACAAGCTGCCTAGAGTCTGAAGCAGAGGAAACAGGAATGTCAATGCTGGGCAACGATTATAGTTTTTATTTGCATGATTTTAAATATTTTTTGCATGATTTTCTGCAATTAATCATGATTAGTCACACTGTTATTTGCAAAATGCAATAATTAATTTAAAGTACCGTATTCTCACCTTTTTTAAAGTACTGCTATATGAACATAAAATGCAATAACATTTGGTTTGTTAACACTTTAAACAAACAATGAGCTTTTTAACAGCAGTGTTCTCTTTAACACAGCTGCAGTTCAAATATTTCTGTAAATCTCAACTTTAAACTTAAAACCAAAAAAGCTATTTGCCACTTCAGGACTTTCATGTTTTATCTAGTTTGTTATAGAAATACAAGGTACCCTCAGAGTCCAGAGCCATGATCAGAACATTATAACAGACACCTTCTGAGCAAGTTCACATTTATAAATAAATAATTTTTCTTTTTTTCTGAAAGGTACCAGCAGAAACATTTTTTCTTTTATCAGGGAACAATCTGTGTTCAGGAGTGCAATATGTGCAATAAAATAATGTAAAGTAAATAATGCATTAACGCGTTAACTTGTCCAGCCCAAAATAATAATCGGTATTGTGCAAACGTCTTGAGAATCACCTTGATGGTGCAAAAATTCTATTCTATGCCTGGCAAATGGTCATATCTTTGTTCTATTGAGCGGCAGACTGCAAAGAGCCTAAAGATACAAGATGCTTAGAGAACTGTTCCTCAAGACTACAGTCTGCCTCTTTGGAAGCAAAGAGTGAAGAATTGAGGGGCCACTCAAGACTTTTGCACAGAACTATAAAATGCAGAACCACTCTTCTGGGACTTCTGGGACCTAAAAATTTATTAAAATGTAATGGAAAGTGAATGTATTTTCTTAAGACCAATTAAAAGACATACTCATTTATGCTGCTGTGGAACACACATGACCCTGATACAGTCTTTGTCAGCTCATGGGCCCGATGTCTAAAAGACATTTACCTGTACTGAACTTTTCGGATGTATGATGCTGTAGAGACTGGAGCACAAGCCTAAACATACAGTTAATGGACCATGTGTCTGGACAAGCTCAAAATAAGTTTCTGTCCCTCAAGCATATGGGACGACATGGCGTGTTTGCACAGAAAATTATTCTAGATCCTGGAAATGTAGCTGATTCTTGAAGGTTTATGCTGCTAGTTTGAGCAGTATATGTGGGCATTTCCTTTTAAAAACACGCAGAACATTAGTGTTACATAACTGGATGTGGCTTAGGATCAGATTCCTCCATATTTAAAAAGGTGTTGTCATGAAAACTGACTCTAGATAAGCACTCCTGCTCCTGAGGCGTTGTGTTAAAAGGTGACTGCAGCATTTGGCTCGTTTAGTTCATTTTTACAGCTCACAGTGTCATGCTGTGTCCCAAACCACGTCCACAAATCTGATCCTTCTTAATGAAGAGCTTGATGAGGTTTGAGTGGGTGGAGAAAAGTTTTGGGGATGAGTTTATAGAAAAGTTTTGGGTAATTATTGACAGCATAAGCCTTGTTTTACAGTGAAGAAGCACAATTTTGACCCCAAACATGTTTTGGCTGATTGATTATAAGTGGGCACAATTGAAAGCTGTGTATATTTGAGTTCTGTCAGCCATAATTAGCTGTAATATTGCCATTCAGTATAAGCATGATAGACCTGTGATAGACCTGACACATTTAGGCCAGAGGCGGGATGGGTGATATGGGTGATCTCTCTCCCTCTCTCTCTATAATATATATAATAAAAATCTTTCAGAAAAAATCTTTCTGTGAACAAAGTTAATATTAGAATGAATGCAACCAAACATGAAATCAGTTAAAAGTTTCAGGATTTTGTGTATAACAGTGAGGCGAACACCGGTTCAGTTCCAGATTCCTCCTCGTATCCTCTATCCATTGTTTGGATTTCTGAAACTCCATCAGCAGCTCCTGATTTAATTTAATGAAGGACTGATTGAGTCCAACCAGGTTTCTGATGAAACTACAATAATACTGGACTTCCACAAGAACACACTGATATACTGAACATAACATCACTATTTACTGTATTTATACTTTTTACATTTTATTTGGTATATTTAGTGACATTACTGAAAAAAACACTCACAGTACCATACAGCTCTGGAACAAAATAAGAGACCACTCCAAAAATGTTCAGTTTCCAAGGTTTTATCTTTTTTAGGTGCAAGTATTGAAATGAACAGCTTTGGCTTAATTTTTAAGAACTACTATTTTTCCAAATAAAATATTGTTCTTTAAAGCATCATTTTAAAGAAAATGACAGAACATCAAAATAAGAGAAATGATGCAGTGTTTACAGAACTTAATAATTCAAAAAAAACAAATCTCTTGTTCTCTGTTAAACAAAATGGTAATAATTACCTTATACAAACATCTACGAGTGTTTTATCATCCAACTGGCCTCAGTGTGAGAGGAGAGAGTCGATTACAGCAGTGTTTTTATACTTTTCCTCATTAAATAAGATGTGATTCAGGTGATCACTAATCAGTACCTCATAAAGCAGAATGAGGTGTTTGTGTAGGACTTTAACACACACCGGGATGGAACGATTGTGATGCTCATAGAGATGCTCATTTAAAAATAAACTGCAGTGCTCTCTTATTTTTTCCAGAGCTGTATTTATATATATATAGTGTATTCTCCACGCGGTCACTCACCACATTCCTCTCTCCGCTCAGTCATCTTCACTCTATCTGCTGTGTTCTTCTGTGTTTACCTCTACGGCTCTTCTTCCTCTAATCGGCCATTTGAACCTTTTTTAGCCACAAATGAAAGTGATTTCCTTTCCTGTAGACTCACCAGTGACCTCGCATCTGGGAAGACTGCCACTCTGCTCGTGTTGTAGCAGTCCTGGCCAGGTCAGTGTGGACGCCTGGCAGTAACAGCCCATTCACTTGCTGTTTCTGATGCACTTTGACTAAGAGGTGCAAAGAAAGATGAATCTTCCGCATCACATGAGTGCACAAAGAGTAAATCTGGTGTCCTTTCCAGAGAGGAAAAGGCAATTGACATTAGCCCATTAATCCTCATTTCAACCGCTGGAGCGTTTTAATGTCTGAGAGATGCGGCTTTAGAACTCCAGGACCTGCTGAAGGTAATTATTGTAATATCCTTGGAGCTGCATGGATCCTCGGAAGGACACGCAGAAGCTGAATACACACAGCGGATTAGAAACCGCGCCGGTGGACCTGTGTTGATGCTAATAAATGCGCAGGAAACAATAGTTCAACCCTCAAGGGAGTGAGGGTTTAGACGGCTGGATGTTTGTGTAGACTTATCTGAAGATAATATAATCGGATTTGGCATGGATTTGCAATATATTTCCGCTTTTTTTTTTTTTTACTTCACACTGCATTACGTAAATTGTGTTCTCAAAGCAATAGTTCGGTCGAGTTTCCCACCAAACGTGACCCAAAATATAGTTGACCAAATCTTTAGTTTTAGTACTGGAGCTAATTAGCATAATTCACAATGTAAGTCTGTATTATCACACACAAACTCCTACTAGACATGCTTATGTGGATTCTTAAATTAAATGACATACTGTTATACAATTACACATTTTAACTGCGTTTATTTTTATGCGTAGTGAGATACACTGGAACATCAAAACCTGATACAATTTCAGTACCATCACAGGACAGTTTAGGTACACTTGTGGAAAAGCGCTTTTAATGATTAGTGTTCTCCTGGAAGCGTGTTGAGCTAAGATGTTGCATTACCTCCGGTTCTGAAATATGTGGTGCCTAACATGAGTCAGAGGAAGCCTTTGCCTAGCCTTCACCCTCCAGGCTTGGCAGTTCTGTGTGATTGGAGAATCATTATCTAGCTGGTTGGTAGAATTAGAACAGGTTTAAATTAGGGTAAAGGGAGGCTTTAGGGGAAATCTGGAGGCTATACGTTACTATTAGCTCTATTTGCCTCATAGCTCTATTAGCCTCTTTCTTTATGAAACCTTTTCCTTGATTTATTATCTACACTTGGGGTGTCAAGGAGTGGACTTCAATTTGATTCTCAAACCATCACTTTAAAGCTGAAGGACACGATGGAGACAAAATTGCACAAGAAGCATCTTCTGTGGAAGCTGGAAGAAGCCTGAGAAAAGTGAGTCCTGTCACAAGGCCAACAAAGATGAGGGTACAAAGAGAAAGGCGGCAGAGGTCTGATCGATGACCTTGTTTGTGTCCAGGCTCCTTTTCAGGGCTGTGCGATTCCACACCATTCCAGCACATTATGTTTCCCTCCAGGTGGCCCTCTCGGGGAGAGCAATTTTCCAGTGGCAGAGAGTGCAGCATGGAGAAGAGCTCGCTCCCCAGGAGGCTGGATAGGAGGCACTAATGGAATCCTGAGATATCACACTGAGCTCAGAGAGTATTCATGTCAAGCTAAAAAAGGCAGCAACACTGACATTCTCCTTCTTTGCCTTAAAAAAAGGCTCCCAGATTATACTGGAGTACATTCATCTGCTGCTGTAGGAAGACTGTGGTAATGATCTACTGTGACCTAACTGTCCCTACGTTTCACATCAGAAATATTAAGTGGATTTGGAAATATTTGCGTACCACTACATATATTTGATCAGCAAGGTTTTTTGGATTATCTAACTGTTGTTTTCATTCATTTTTTATGTCACTTAAAGGCCAATGGTTATAACTGGACCAGAAGGTAGTTATTTATTTAAAGTCAGTCTACAGGGGGTTCTCGAGTTACAACACAGTTCCATTCCTATGACAGTGATGTAACCCAGATTAGGTGTAAGTCGAAACACACCCTAGCCTCTGTCACTTACCGATCCTAACGCAACAGTAAAGTCATAAAAACACAGCTCCCTCACTCGTACGCTGCATCACTGCGTATTTTTCCACCACACACAACCAAACTAGTTCACCCATGTACTCCGTAAATACGACACTAACAGCATGAGCCAAAAAACTCAGGTCTCAATTGTTTACATTTTTGTGAGTGAACCTTGTAAACTCAAAACTGCATATATCAAGACACCACTGAGGTTCCCTTGAAAAAGGTACTGTCCCTACACACTGCCCCCCAGGCGCCCCCTGTTGGTGGCTGCCTACACCTTCACCTGGTGAATGAGTAAAATGGGTTAAATAGGTTAAATCCAGAGAAATTATTTCACATTATTCACACTGTGTGCTCTGTTGTGCTGTGTTCACACATGACTATAAGGGGCCATTTTACTTTCTGTCAGGTAGGGAATCCATTAGGTCGCCCCCTGCTGTTCATGTTCAAAATATGGCCTAACAATAAACTAGAAGTTCTGCCCATTACAAGCCGCTTAGTTATAACAAGCATCAAATGACATTCTGACAAATATTCATAGTCCGTCTGTATGTTCTTATTGGACACTTAGTTTATGAAAATAGCAAACCTAAAAAGCACAACATCTGGACCAGTATATGTGTAGGTATATAAGAAGACAAGACTGACTGATCGTAAGCCCTCGTGTAGTGTGGTGGAAAAACGCGGACACACATGAGTGAGCAGGTAAGCCACACGATTTATTCTGAGAACGCTCCCAAATAGAAGTAGAGATTTCCACCAGGAAATCCGCATTCTCACACGCACACAGACAGAACCTGAGTACTCACGTAAGTTGATTTGGTGAGAGAGGTTGGTCAGGACTGACAGGGCTGATAGATATCGATATAGATGTGTGTGTGTGTGTGTGTTTGGGACTTAGCATATAGAAAATATAACAGCAAGTCTAGCTCAGCATATATGTGCTTTGGGCATAGTCCATTCATCAGGATTTTCACACACATCTGTTTTCTTCAGAATAAGACATGAAAGCAATTTCAAAACATTTTATTCTTCTCTTATAAAGCCTCAGTTTTCTGAGATGCCAGTGTAGTTTTGTGTTTTTTACGGTCCGGAGTCTCGGCTCTGACCGCCGCTCTAACCCCATCTGTTCCATATTAGTGGCCTTCTAATGATTGCTGGAAATAGAGGTGATATAAAAAGATCCATTTTTCTGTTATCTGCTTGGAGGAGAAGGAGGGAGGGGGAGTGGAGTTGAGGAGTGGGGGTGATCCTTTATCTGCTGCATTACCTGTCTCTGAAAGTCCAATTAACTCGGTTGGGATTGAGCAGCTGGCGGCGCGAGCGAGTCCAGTGTAAACTCACTGGAGTGTAAATCACTCTCCACGCCCAGATTAGAGCCGGGCCGAGTCAAAGCGGAGCCGCATCAGATTGCACCCTGGATCAATAGAGATATTGTTAAGGGAGTTCGTCTGACAGACTCATCGCGGCCTAGTACAAAAAAATAAAAAAATGGCAGAAGGGAGGGAGGGGCCTCTGGGCAACCAGACACTGTGCAACAGATCAACCTGTCAAGCGGTCAGTGCAACTTATGGCTTGTAACTTCCAACAAGCCAGAGTCCAGTTGGGTTTTATGGTGTGTATTTACCCCCGCAGATCCCTCACAGTGTGTTACTCAGCAGAGACCTACTTCCACAGAGGCTTCCCATGTATCACATATAAAAAATGCCAGCCTGTGTCCCAGAAGCTCCACTAAATAAACTCAGACATGCACTCAGCTGTAAAGCTTCCTTCTTTACTGTTGCCCTGGAGCCATGAGGCTAATGCAGCTGGAAACTTACAGCTACCTGTTAGCCATGGCTTTAAAATGGACCAGCCCTGCCTTAACCCTCAATCGGAAAGTGCGACAGCGGTATCCACCCGGGTTGGGTTGATGCTCGGTGTGTCAGACGTCATGCTGAGCTTTGTTTGGTGTTCCTGTGTCACGTAGAACCAAAATTGTTGTAATTTCATAATAATAAAAACCACTTCTGAGGGTTTGAAAATGACATCACACCCAAAAACGTGAAGAACAAAAAGAAACAAATTTCTTTTATTTTAGGTTTTAGAAACAAACAGAAAAAAACACAAGATCTTTGAACCCGGGAGAACTCTGGAGAGTGGCGGACACACAGCGAGAGGAGGCAGACAGGCATAGCTGTGACCTGCCTGCTCCGAAGGCCGCAAGCCGAACACTCAGCTCAGCCACAGCGGTGGCTCTGATCGGCCCGGTGGGAAAATGAAGCCTTCACTCAGGCTGAGGCGGTGGCGCTTCCATTCTACGGCAGGGATTTGCCTTTAATCCGGCCCACATTTCCCGGCCCAGTGTGGGGAGATGCCAGCTTCACTTATTTCACTTGTCAAAAGCTGACGGAAGCTCGGAAGAGGCGCAGAGGGAAAGGAGACGGGGGAATGGGGGGCCGTAAAGGAGGTGAGGCTGATAAAGATAGAGAGATATATCCTTAGAAGTGACAGAAAGATGAAAATGGGAGAGAGGGAAGGTGGCCCGCATGAGGAAGGATCGCCTGGCACTCTGGAGATGAGCTTCTGTGTCTTGCTGATTGATTTTTCTTGGAGGGATTGAAATATTTTGCTCAGGGAGTTGGCCTGCGCTGAGTAAGATGAGGAGAAGAAGAATGCGGGGGGGACAAAAGGGAAAATGAATAAATGCTGTGCAAAAGTCTTGAGACACCCATCGTTTCTTGATATTTAGCTTTGGATTACCTTTTTCGTACAAAAACACTATTTTATGTCTGTCAAGCTGACTCATCCTTAGCATATTGACTAGATTCCATTAAAGAAATGGGAGCAAACACAAGGAGCCTAGATAAAGGTGCTCAGCATTCAGCACCACCAGTATACTGATCTGGAATCATCTGCTTCTGTTTCTTCACTGGTTCAGGACTTCAGTTAGATGGTCTTTGTTCTGCTTGAATGATTTATACGTAGGTCACTGTGTGTCTTAACAAACAAAAAACATTCCTCTGAAACTGGTCCGGTTCAGGGACTGGACTAGAAATATGTCTTTCAAGGTCCTTCAGGAAGCCTGGAGAACTGTTCCTCATGAAAGTCTAGATCACTGTAAGCAAAATATGAAGAAACGAGGGGTGGCTCAAGACTTTTGTACAGGACTGTATACATAATCTTGGACTGCAAAAATGTAAACCTCCAGACCTTTGGACCTTCCGAAACACAACAAGGACCATTTTCACATAATAATTATTTTTTAGATGCCAAGGACCGCGTTCAAGAAATGGGATCAGTTTTAAGGGATTTTCCCATGCAGTGTGTATGTATGTTAATATGAAAATAGCATGAACAATGCAGTACCTAATAAAGTGGCACATGCCCACACCCTAAAAATTAATAATAACTTTAATCTGCCCCTAAAGCATATGATGCCAACACACAAGGCTCCACCTCATTAAGCTCTGAGGCAAAGCTGGTGTTATCTGCATGAACCCATTCCTCTCCTCCACCTGGGCTCAAACCGGCCCAATCAATCATTCCATTCACTCCTCCCGAGCTAATCTAATGGCGAGAAAGGAGCTGCTTTTGTGTGGGAACCCAGAGCTCAAGCTGGAGAGGAGATTCAGCACTTCATTCTTTTGTTCCTGAAACACATGCAGAGCCCCCCCTTACCCCCCACACCATCAAAAAAGCTTATTCGCATTCAGCATTCACATGAAAATCCAGGTGCGTTCTGAGAAACGTGACAGGTTTGTGTTTTGCAGGTGTGTGTGTGTGTGTGTGTGTGTGTGTGTGTGTGTGTGTGTGTGTGTGTGTGTGTGTGTGTGTGTGTGT
>JBBJLR010068054.1:0-11102 GCA_037577145.1 Brachypetersius gabonensis
CATGTCATTATGGATATACTGATTCATTTTCTTACACTAAATGTGATTACAGGGAATATATGTAATATTCCCGGACACCTTCCACTGTTGAAATGGGGACTTCATAGACTAAGAGGGGCCTAAAGATTGCCAGGGAGGCCAGACTTGTCCACCACGGCTAGCCAGTGTCTCCAGGCCTTGGTTAGTCACATGTGTGGAAGCTCAGCACAGGTGCCTCAGTGAGTGATGGTATCTTAATGGTGCCCAGTGAGAAGCGAAACTTGTAAGTAACCTTCCATGTCATCAGCATGAGGGACCTCGACTTAGCCGGCTTGTGAAGTTAATTCAGTGTGTTATTTTTATATTATTTGCAGAATATAAGCCAAGGCTGAGGTGTCCGTTGTTGAAATTCTAAGAATTTGTATCATTTGTCTTCTGGTAAACATTTAAAATGGGTCCTGGAGGGTTAAATCATTGATACCAAGCCATAACCTCTTTTCTAAAAATGTTTTTTTCAGTATTCCTCCTACAATGGGTAGGCTGGCAAATTTTATGTTGAGTTTGATGTTAATTTGAAATGGAAATATTTAAGAAGTTTTTAAAGATGTTATAAATACCGGTACACTCTGTTTAAATGTATTCATCGATTGGTTTTCATCTCGAGTGTTTCCAAGCTTGCATAGCCCAGCTAAGAAATGAAACAGAATTATCAGCATTGTAATATAACAATATAATATACTAGAATAACAAAGCCATTTAAAATGCATAAACTCATTCTAATTTGATACTCTTTACAGCTATGAAATAATTAAAGGGGAACAAGATTATTTCTTCCACAAAGCACACATTTTTTCTTAGGTCTGCTCATGGGCATTTTAGTTTATGTGAATGTAAAGGAGCTGTCCTGAAGAAATGGAAAAAGTCACCTTAAAAACATATCTTTAAAAAGAGGCTCTGAAAAGAATCTTGCCTGCTATGTTTATCAGTCAGTCCTATCAGTCAATAGCAAAGGACTCTGACTATAAGCTACTTTCTCTTTGACTGAAACAGGTCAGTGAGGTTTTCTTGCCATTAAAGGTTTAAACGAATAGATCATAAAATTGTGAAGGGTGCAAAACCATGGCCTTCACATAACGAAAGGTTTGCAACCTTTCAGATGGGTTACTCTGCCAGATAATCCTGTGTGTCTTTAATGTCCAGACTGCGCCTTTCCTTGAGGAGCTTGAGGTTTCCTTTCCTTGAGGTTTCCTTTAATGCACTTAAAAGGCCAAGAATTGATAGGCTTTCTCAGGGCTCAAAAATAGCCAGACTTGCCTCTCTTTAACAGTATAAGCATTCTTGAGATGGAGACCCTGTAGGGCCAGTTTGTATTCAAAAGTATTCTAATGTGACTGAACTCAATTACTTATGCAGACAAGAGTGAAAATGAGTCTTCTACACTATAGAGGAATTTTGCCCCATTGTAGAAAATGTTTTGATGCGGTTGTTGCTGAATGTGGCACAACCTGTTATTTCATAAAGAGAGAAATTAATAAAAGAGATGAACAACAGGAAGTGAAATGCTGTGGTAAGGAAAAGGGAGGGCATTCTTAAAATTGGTTTAATTAAAAATTCATAAGAACACCTTCAGGATGGTTCTCAACTCATCATCTTGTTGAGAACCAGCACTGATGTATGTTGTAGGAATTAAAGTGGCCCCTAATACTCATGCGTGAGCACACCACAGCGCTCAGTATGAAATTCTTCCTCTCCTTTACTTCAGTTAAAAGCTGTAGCTGGACTTGCTAGTATTGTGGCAAGTATTTCTTTTTTGGTTTCATTTGTTTTGCAAAAGCCTTCTCATGTATTTGCTTCTTTTTAAAAAAGTAAAGTGGAAATTTAGGTGACACTCTTATCCAGATCAAGTTACAATCAGGGACAGTCCCCCAACTAAGGGTTAAGAGACAAGTGTTTTACTCACTAGGCCACTACCACCCTACAGCCTACAGAAAGTTCACTGAACAAGGTTTAACATGTGACTAGTTTTACAGTATCACTACTGAGAGTGAAGTTTCACTACATCATATTTCTGTTGCCAGTATAAGCTCATAAAACTGAGGGTGCTTTCACACCTATAGGTCAATTGATTTAGTCTGCACCAGTCAGAAAAATGTTACAATGTAGTAAACAGATGTGGGTACAGTTTGCTTTTACATATGCAGAGTTCTCAACGAATCAAAATAGACCACGAAGACCATCGGCACCGAAAACAAACTATTTTCAGAAAATCATGCCACTTTCAATAATCATGGAGGAACCGCTTTGCATTGCGCTCATGGCGCTGATCCTCACGCATTACATTGTACGTGCAGATCATTTTTTCCAGACAATTCATTTCGAACATGAGTCGCAGTGGAGACTTCAAACCATCTTCCTGATTTACTTATCTCACCGACGGCGCATTGCGCGCCACTTCAGGGAGAAGAGAAGTGCCCTCCTCCTGAATGATCATTTCGTTATTAGCCGGCGATCTTCCTGCAGATCCATCAGGTTTTCCATTGGTCTATCAATCCCGTATCTCATCTGATACCCATAATGCATTAAACTATACCGTTTCACCCAATTTGGTTTGGTTGCTTTCACACCAGACAAACCGTACCAAAGTAGAGCGGATAAAGCGGTCCGGGACCACCCCTTCAGGCAGGTCTTGGATCGATTGATTTGGTGCACACCAAAGTACCGAGATTCACATCAACGCAAACGAACCGAACCAAGGGACCAAACATGCTTGGTGCGCACCAAATGCTGTAGGTGTGGAAACATAGTCTATGACAATGAGTCTGTGTCTATAATGACTATAATGCACATGCAGTATTCCCCTGTGCTCTCATCTCAGTTATATTCAGCCTCACATGTCCGGTGTGAAACCTTGACATTGGCCTTCAAAGCGGACCTGACCGGCCCTGCCCTGCCTGACATGATGGCAAAGGTTAAAAGCTAAACCTACCATGAGCCCTTTCAGCCTCAGTACAGGTAGTGAAATGCGCTTACTCTATCACTAATCTGGGATATATTAAGAGATCTTGTAATCTCTATGTATTTATATCTTCTGCACTGTCTTCTGTCACTGGCTGTGTGTTAGTTAAAGGGTATGTTGACAACAAAGCAGCTTCGCTCTTGGGTGGTTGGGGTGTTAGGGTTAGGGTTAATCAGAAAGTTGTGGGTTCAAATCCCAGAACCGCTAGTGGAACATGGTGCGCTGTGGTGTGTTCATGTATGATGGAATGGTCGCATCTGGTAAATGTAAGTAATACATGATGATTTTTTCTGGATATCCAACACAGCATGGTTTAGGATACAAAGAACTAAAGGCACTTTAGAACGGGTTTTTTAGTGTGACCTAAAAAAAAATCATTCTACAGCTGTATTGTCTTTTACAACAGAATCATTTTAAATGAACGAATAGCAAATTGTTGAGCTGGGATTATTAAACATTAATCAATTCTGTTTTGCAAAACTGCGGTTATGCACTGTGTGCTGAAGAACAAAGTTAATTCGACAACAAAAAAAAAAAGATAGGAAATCCAGTGGGTGAGTGCTTTGAAAAAATGATTCCCTTCAAGAACGTAAAATGTAATTAAATGAGACCATCCATTTAAATTGCAAATATGTTTTAAATTATGTGGCCCCTGTAATGACGAAGAGATGGATGGACAGGGGTATATATACTTACGAGGGAAACGAGAACATCTGGGTCGGGGTGAACTGGGATACAGATGAATAGCATAACAAGGGTCCTGGGCTCAGGCATGGATAAGACCAAAGCAACAACAGACTCACATGGATACACAGACACTTGGTTAAATTAAGCAAAGGCACATGGAAGATGTAAACAACAATATACGAAAACAGGGGAAAAGGACACAAGGAACACACAAAAACCAAGCAACATGGGAATGACACTAAAACAGGAGTATATCAAACTTCGGGGGCCGGTGTCCAGCACAGTTTGTTCTCCTTCTCAAACACATTCACTAAACCTGACAATTAACTGGTGAGGTGAACCAGGTCTTTCTGAGCAGGGAAATCACCAAAACATGCTGGACCATGGCGCTCCAGGACTGGAGTTCAACACCCCTGCACTAGAAGAAGGTAAATTTTTATTATTAGTCACCCACACAAATCAGGCACTCTGGCACAAATGACACTTTTAATTAAAATACATTATTTTAATAAAACAAAAGAGGATGAGCTTTCTTCATTATTCTCTTTTATATGTCAGGTAAGTTTCCATCATGGGTGGGCTGTTCCTTACCTGTTAGTTCTCAGTCTACCGCAGTCATCATGAGCCTTTAAGTCACATCAGTCAGTGAACACATATGTAAAACGCTGTTTTTTTAAATTTTTTATTGTACTTTAATATTTACATGTACATATACAGCTCTGGAAAAAAAGAGACTACTGCAATTTATTTATAAATCAGCATCTCTATGAGTATGAGAATCATTCCATGCCAGTGTTATGAGGTACTGATTAGTGATCACCTGAATCAAATCTTATTTAATGAAGAAAAGTATAAAAACACTGCCTTAATCAACACTCTCCTCTCACAATGTAACCAGTTGGATGGAAAAGCACTACTAGAAGTACGTCAAAGGTAATTAATGCAATTTTGTTTTATTTTCTTTGAATTATTCAAGTTCTGTGAATTTTCTATAATTTAGATGTTTTGGCAGTTCCTTTAAAATTATGCTTTAAAGAAAAATATTTTTATTTGGATATTAGAAGAAATATTGTCAGCAGTTCTAAAAAAACTAAGGCAAAGCTGTTCAGTTCATTACTTACTGAGAAACTTGCCTTTTTTTTTGATCCCCTGCTGAATTTGTAAGAGACAAAATATCAACCAAAAATCAAGAAAAATATGTTACATAAAAGTTATACATTTATTTCATTTTCATTAAGTAAAATAAGTATTTCATCCCCTACATCCCAGCCAGACTTCTGGCTCCGAAAGACTGGCTGTGTGCCAATGTTTCACACCGATTACAGTAAATCAATCAATTACATATACTCCTGTCAAAGGACATTAGGGACAAGACTTGCACAAGTAGACCTGCACAAGGCTGGAATGTGTTTCAAGACCATCAGCAAGAAGCTTGGTGAGGAGGTGACAACTGTTGGTGTGATTATTCGGATAATGGAAGAAATATAAAATGTAAAATGGAAGAAATGGAAGAGCTCCATGCAGCATCTTGTCTCATGGGGTGAGGACGATCATGAGAAAGGTGAGGGATCAGCCCAGAACTACACGGGAGGAGCTTGTTAATGATCTGAAGGCACCATGCTGTTTCATGGCTTGTGTAGAAATACAATTAAAAATAAACAAATTACTTTTTTGTCAGCTTGTGTTGGGTGTTATTCTGTAACATTTGACCAATTCCTTATTCTAGAGGTTCTACAAGCTAGTCAGAGGCATTAGAAACAAAATGAAACAATGCAGTGAAAGAAAATGTAGTTTTAATACTGAAGTATTTTTAAAACAAGAACTTAAGAACTTTAACTTAGGTAAAAAATGGACTGTACAACTTTCACTTGTATCGGAGTAACATTTGACCAGTGGTGTCTGTACTTTCACTTAAGTAATGAATGCGAGTACTTTATCCACCTCAGCTGGTAACAGACTACATAATAATGGATTGAAATCTTGCAGTGCCTGCAAAGTAACCCTGCTAGAGAAGGCACACATACAGACAATGTTAAGTTTGCCAGTAAACATCTGAATGATTCAGAGAAAACTTGAGAGAAAGTGCTTTTTGTTGGTCTTGAAAATGATTACCTTGGCAGGGATGAAGAAAAAATAATGGATGGATGGATGGATGGATTTTTTATTATTGCTTTACTGCATTATAAATAAACTCAGTCCTGAAACTAAACTCACGGATTGTAAATACTACAGAGTTACAAAGATTACAAGAGCTGAAAAAAGTTTCGATATTTGCAACAGGTTTTGCTTACAGTATACAGGAAAGCCCCTAATGTGATAATTATTATATTGGTAATAATTATGTTTTTAAAGAATTAAGAATAAAGTGGTTTATATTTGTGCTAGGGGGAATAGAGCACATCCCAGTGTTTCATTAATTATTTGAATAATGTTTAAAAAGATTGAGCAAGATTCATATTTTTTTTGTCACACTTACCACATAGCTGAGATGGGGACTCGAGTCTGAGACTCGGACTCAGTGACAAAGGGCAGCCCTGGCGGAGTGCAACCCTCACTGGGAACGAGTCCAACTTATTGCCGCCTATGCGGACCAAGCTCTGGCACCGGTGGTACAGGGAGCGAACAGCCCTTATTAAGGTGTCCGACACCCCATACTCCCGGAGCACCCCCAAAGGAGTCCCCGAGGGACACGGGCAAATGCCTTTTCCACAAAACACATGTAGACAGGTTGGGCAAACTCCCATGCACCCTCCAGGACCCTACTAAGGGTATAGAGCTGGTTCACTGTTTCATGTCAAGGACGAAAACCACACTGCTCCTCCTGAATCCGAGATTCAACTATCCGGCAGACCCTCCTCTCCAGCACCCCTGAATAAACCTTCCCGGGGAGGCTGAGGAGGTGGCAGAGTAAAAGTGCAAATTAATTGTATATACATTTCATTTAAAAAAGTATACTTTTCATGGATCTGTTTCCTTTACAATAAACATCTTGCAGTTAACCACACACACACACACACACACACACACACACAGAAATCATGGACTGATAAGTGGACATTTCTCATTCGTGCAATAACAACATTGTGTGCAATATTTCTGGTACAACACATACAATTCTTGGAATGAAAGATTACTATGAGCAATGTGCAATCTGTCTAGGTGCACTATTATTGTTTTGTTAATGCCTGCTGCTACCATACCATACGAGGACATTCCAATGCGTTCCTATGTATATATACCTAGTGTTTATACACATATATATCTCCACAATTAACATATACACATACTTATACTTATACAGGTTTAAATATTTTTACGCGGGTCTGCATTCGTGGATTTTATTTTGAGTTGTCAACCGGCATAAAAAGAGAAAGAAGAATGACATGACTGCGCAGTCTTTTAGGGTTTTAAACTTTTCCCCTGAAATTTTCAACAGTTATCTCAGTTTATTTAATATTGGTAAGCTGTGCCCAGTCTAAACATGTGGGTAGAGAGAGTTATTTCAACGTTTCTTTTGTGTACGAGTTTTTGCACACTGCTAAAGCTAGCTGCTAAAGCTAACTGCTAATGCTAACTTTTTATAGGCAATGAAATTTTCTGATTCTGATTATTTATTTACTTTTACATTTAACTCAATGGTAATGCATTAAACTGAGGTTAAAATGAAATTTAAATGTTCTGGGGGCATATTTGGGGACATATTTAGGGTTTACACTTTAAAAATAGGCATTTTTAGGCTTTGTGGGAGGCTGCACTTGTATGAGAAATACTGTACATGACAATGCTATGTGGAAAGGAAGTTACCAAAAAAATATTGTGCACAAATCTGTTAAGCCACAAAAAATAAGATATTCATACGTCTTTCTTTATTGACAAGAGGAACTGTTTAGTGTTGTACAGAACATAACTTTTGATCCTTCCACAATAACCTTTTGATGTTTTTTCTGTCTCCTTTAGCATTCATGAAGGAGCACATTGAGTAGTAATGATCTTACATTTCCTGCTACAATATCCCTGAAAAATGGAAATTATATTTAGGGAATCTGGTCATCCTTCTGCTATCGCATGTTCATAATCTGCCATTTTGCTGTCAAAATATTTCCTCTGATTTAATAAAGCCCAGACAAATCAATCAATTCAGTGGCTGCACATCATCCAAGCATGCATTGTTTCCTCACTTATAATGTTAATAAACTAGATACCGCATTGTATCCAAACAATAAACCGCAGTCCAAAAAAAAGAGGAACATGTGAAGAAATGAAAAAGGCTGAATAATGAGCCCTACACCTTTTGGACTATCTGCAGAATAATGCTACTGAACTGCTCTTTTCTACTTTTTTCAGAAGAGAAAGCATCTCAAGAATTGACTTTTGTGCCAGAAGAGTTGTCGTTCCCAAAAGTATGTGTTTAGCACAACCATGGGTTGAATGTTCAAAGAAACTTTACAACACCGCAGGGCACATACACACAACAGTGGTTAATTTAAAATCCCCAAGTCACCAGACACGCGTGTCTTTGGGAGAAACCAGAGGAAACCCACACCCTCATGAGGAGAACATACAAACTCTTCACACACAAGGCCAGGAATTGAACCCTCGACCCTAGACGTGTGAGGCACCAGCACTACCCACTGCGCCGCAGTCAGACGCTATCACCCTAAGATGTATAGTAATCCTAATAATGTTGGAAACATATTAGTATGGTCTTCATGCTTTTCTTCAAACTATTTAGGAATCGTGATGATGCAGCCCTAGAGTGTGGAACTGGGTCACAGTTGTCAAGTGTCCGCATTTTGCCGTGTGTTTTAGTTGTTGTTTTTTCTTTCTTTTATTCTTCTCATTATTGTTCTCACCATTGGTGGCTTGAGGCATCAATCAGAACTGGTAGCTATGTTTCAAAAGGCAATGTCCAATCAGCAGTCAGCTGCTGGGAACTGGAGGAGAAGCCTGGATTTTCAAAGCAGCCCAGCATTCATCTGGGGAGATGAATCCAGGCAGAAGGAGGAACAACAAGAATCAAAACGAGAACATATTGATGTATGGTGTTCTGTAGCTACGCTACCTTTTTTAAATCAGTATCTCAAAAAGGAAGTCATTCACAAGTAAAGAGTTAAGTCAGTTTTGGGTTTTTAATTTAGAATTGGACATCAATCTAAAACACTTCTGACACTATTTGGCTTTGGGAATTAGGCCTGAAAATCACCTCGCATTTATACCCCAGGGAAACAGGACGTCATGACTAATCACTGACGTGTTCCCAATCACACAGGTGAACCATAAACAAAAAAAATATATACTTCAGTTACATTTTACTCATTAAAAATCTAGGGGTGCATCAAATTGATATGGATCTGGACATGTGATGCTTGACAGTTTTTTGAATGAGGCACAATAAAGAACAAGTAGTCAGAACAGGGGTCCTAAAGGGACAGTAATGAAAAGTCATTTTAATTTAAAGGCGTGAAAAAAGGGTTGTAAATGGAATGTAAAAACTAATTTTTGGTACATGAACAAAGACACAATTGATATAAGTTGACATCTGGGAAAGAAACCATAAACCAATTATAATATATGACCATTTTAAATATTACATAGATGTATAGATAGTAAGCTAAGTGTGGTTAAAGTTGTTCTATGTCAAACAAGAATCATGCAAGACAAAAAACACATGAACTGTTAATTTATCTTTGATTTTCACTTATATAAAGTCTCTTTGTATAAGTAGACTGATAAGAGTGTCTTCTAGAATCAGTAATGCTAACAACATTTGCATGTTCAGTGCAGTCACAGCTTCATTTTTTTTTTTTTGGCAAAGTGATATTTAATATTCTCTAACAGCCATAAACTACCTAGAGCTTTTAGTTTATATGTGTCCTTTATTCATGATCATATTTATTCATGATCAGTTTAGATGTATTCTGAAAATAAAATCCATTATGCTTCTAAAACAGCTTTAGCCTTGAAAAAGAATCTCATCACACGCCTAGAAACCCATGAGAGCAACTTGTTTCAGGAATTCATGATTGGTTCAGATTTTCAGTGCTGCAGGTTCAGACTTCCGTCTGTGCTTCAACACAAGGGGGCAGTAAAAGCTCATCAAATATTTGTATATTTTATTCGTGAGAGTCTTAGATTTATAGTCATTTTGGCTCTTTGGCTGTGTTCCTATATGTTAGAATGTCACAAATTCATTTTTGGAGCTGTTTGGACTGCTAAATCTGATATTTTCCAATCTGAATCATTTTCACACTCTCAGTTATATATATATATTTTTTTTATCCTCGACGCTTCACATTGTAAGCATCTCACGTCTCTCCTTGGTATGAACGGATCTGGAACGTCCCACATGTGCATGTCCTAATCTGTAATGCCTTGTAAATTATTTTTATAATCAAAATGCACAGATTCCTAACAAATGAATTGACTACCAGCCAGCATTTCAAAGACCATTAGTTCTGATCAGGTCTTAGCTGTTCATAAGTAGGGGCATAAAAAAAGACCAGATGCTTTAATAATTCTGCAGTGTTTACTGTCTGAAACTTCAGGTCAGCCTCGGTTGCCATGCTGTGAATGAGGGATAATGATGAAACATGTGCATGTGCAGTAGGGAAAAACCATGAATTTTAATCTGACATTCTCATTAAGGTCACATTGTCACAAACTGGGTGCAGATCCAATCTAGGACTGCAAATAAATATTGGAAAATATTACATTAAGTAAAAAACTGATTTGTGCCTCTTCAGCTTAGTAATGTGAATGTTGCCTTTTATATGTGGTCCTAAATCAGGTACAAATCCAATAATAGGCTACGTGACCTTAATGAGAACTTTTTTTTTCACACAGCACATGCACTGTATTTGTCTTGCTGTATTAATAAATAAATGATCTTTGATATGGCTCTTGCCGCTGCTTAGATCTGATGGATCTCAGATGCCCCCTTGTGTAATGCACTAGTACAGTAGTCGTAAAATACAGTTTCTTCACCTAAAACTGCAACAAAGAGAAATTTAAGGTTCAGTCTACATGGATAGATCACTGCTGTATATACACTGCACTGTGTGAGTTAGAGTCCATGTTTCATGACAGTGCACACTAAGTAGGGAGCCTTTTGGGATTTAGCCTTACTGTGATGTTCATGAGTTTTGCAGTGTCTTCTTGTGATGCAACTGATTTGGATGCAGGTTATTCACTTGCCCACACAAATGTGAATCGTCATGTTATAATGCTGAGCAGGGCCTTTTGGGATTATTCTTCCTTATATCTGAGTCTTTTTATTAAAATGTTTCACCTGGTGAATGGGTTAAATGCAAAGAAGAATTTCACATTTTCACACTGTGGTATGTTCATGTGTGATTATTAGAGGCGACTTAGCTTTATTAACCATTCAAAAGCAAAGTTTATATATACATATATATATACA
>JBBJLR010068094.1:0-11100 GCA_037577145.1 Brachypetersius gabonensis
CTTATCTGCATTAGATTTTGGGGCGCGGTGTGGCTCAATGTGACATATCATTCTATTTCTTTGACAAACAGTGGCCTGGATTGAGAGAAGTGAATAAATACCTGGAGTGGTGACGTCTTCAGTCGGAGCCTCTATTAACCGTGTAGTTTCTGGAGTGGGAAAGTCACCAACATCAGAAACAGAATACTTTAAAATTCACTAAGTTTAGGAAGAAACTAATGTTCTAAATGATCTGGACTGTAGCTTTTAACAGGCTATTTTGGATATAAGCTAATTTCTCACATTTTCTGGCACATTTTCTATGCATCAAGTTTGGGTATCCCCACATTGCCATAACATATTTCAAGGGGGCCCAGCTCTGGCACGCCAGTGTCCAGCACAGTATGGGAGTTTACTTAAATATACTCACTAAACCTGCGAATTATGAAGTGAGTTTAAAATGTGTCGGACTGTGCTGTACAGTGACCCTCCAGAACCCGAGACACCCCTGATAGACCTATCAGCTTTCATTTTATTACTCCATTCCTCAAGTCAACAACATTACATTTAGACATTTCAAATGGACTGATTATCAAAATGTGTTTGTGGAAGTTTCTTCGCTCTTGGACTCACTTATCTGCGGCCAGTTTAAGCATTTGTTCAGGAAATATAGCTTCAGAGGTCACTGCTTTGCTGAAATACAACTGTATATTACAAACTAATCTAATCCACTCAACAGCCACAGCTCATCTTGATGCAACACTATTTGCTGAAGATAAACTGTGTTCTGGCAGACAGGCTTTAATTGACACCACAGTTTTAAAGTCCCTCTATTAATGCAACTCAGCCATTCCTGTTTGGCACTGCTATTGTTTCTAAACAGCTTACAAAAACGTATTTAGCTCTGGGGTGGACTTGGGAGGAGGGATGGGAGTGGATTGGGGAAAGGGGCAGTACAGAGAGTGGCAGGAATTGAAAATATGAAAATATACCAGGCATGGTGGTGACCTCAGTCGTAGTCTCGGTGAACGGTGTGGTTTGAGAGATTTCCGTAGCGGTAATCTCACCAACGGCTGAAATAAAACATTTTGAACATTTAAAATGTTAATGTAAGACGGAAAGTAATGACTGTGATAAACTGTAATGTGTTACAGATAAATACTGAACGAGATTGAGCTTAATGGTTTTATTTGAAGTGGAACATGGTTGCAGTCCAAATCCATCTAAAAGTGGTTCCATAAATAAATACTTACAGCAGCCTAGATCCGAGCGCCAGTCTGAGATCTGGAGCCCCGCCGTGGTGCAAGCAACCTCATACGCTTCCAGAGCTGAGCACAGCATACCACTGTCTAATGAGTAGACACACAGATCATACACACATGCATTAAAATAAACTACTGGGTGGAGATGAACATGGCAGAGCTGGAAGGGTCCCCTGGTGTTGGTGATGCTGCTGCAGAGTTCAGAGTACTCCTGTCTGTAGGGGCAGTCATTCGCATCATGTGTCTGGTCAGTAGCTCCACACCTGGAACAGACACAGGACATTTAGAGGCAGTTTGAAACAATGTGTAGAATCATAGCACCTTTTATTTACATCGCTTTTCAGTTATCTCCCTTTTCCATTTGTTTGCTGTGGTTTCTGACTTCACACTTACAAAATCAATAAAACATGTAATTTGATTAGAGATACCCAGACTTTCCATAGACATAAAGCCAATTCATTCACAGGTAAAGCAGTGTGTTTTACATTGTTACTTATATGTCTGTTTCACCTTCCTGCTCCCTGTATTTCTACATTTGTTAGAAATCTAGAGTTTACTACCCTGGGGAACTGACAGATGATCTCCAGCTGTTGCCAAATATGTTGTCATCGGGTGCAAGAGTGCCACTGGGCATCACTTTGTCATCTGTGGGGTCTCCATTGCTGTTGCCACACATTCCACAAACAGAGCCCTGGAAGCTTTGGCCCAGCCTCAGCAAAAGTGTGGAACGACCATCAAAGTAGACCAAAAGATTGTTTGACGCGTTCACAACCACAAAATCTTGCTCCTGATGTACTTCAGCAAGATGGCCGAGATGAAAAGCAGATGAGTTCATGGCCACTCCGTCGACCTGCAGAAAGAGGGAAAGGAGAAAAGAACCTTCAGAATGTTCCCAAAACATCAGATTTCCTATTAGCAGAAATGCACAACAGAAAAGGACCGATACCTTCACTATTCTGTTTTGTTCAATGGTAATCTGCTTCTGCTGTCCTCCCTGACTTAGCCACACATCCACTACAGACGCGAAGGACACAGCCATGTTCCTGCGATGCATGTTGGTTGTCACCACCTGGAATTCCAGGCTGTTATCTGAGACATTCCTGCAGCTCTTAGATATCTCATATGAGCAAGTGCCCTGGAGAAAATGCATAAAACATTAGGAAGAATATGAATGAAATACTGGACAAATAAACCATATATATAACCCAAAGTAACCTATTCAGCACAGACGTGGGATACACAGATGTGACACATTTGAATCATGAACCGTTCATTCAGAAGACCAGTCTTTTGGCTGTCTTACTCCATACTTGCCTGGAAAGTGGTTATAGCTCCATCAAAGGAAAGGTAATGAGGATCACCCCAGACCATGCATGAGGACATTGTGCTGTAGCAGCCAAGCAGGCCATTCCTGACTGCACACTCCTGGGTGGTAGAGCAGGACGCAGAGTAGCAACGCAGGTCATTGGGAGCAAAGCACTGACAATGCTGTGAACATCCCGGGGTCCAGAACTGCTCACCTATCTGTGAAACCAAAACAGGTGAGACACTGTCAGTGTCAAAATGAAATCCAAATGCTTTAAGACAACACACCAATCGCTCCTGCCTTTGAACTCACATGGAAATAGAATCCATTGTACAAGCATCCACATTCTTCCACTGGCACACAGAGTCCTCCACTCCTCACAAAGCCTTCGTTACAGAAACAGCCCTCGGAGCAGGTCCGTCCACAAGTTGCATCGATGCTGCTTGCACAGGTATGGGCACAGTCTGTGCCACACAGCTCATAATGGCTGTTCACGGGACAGTCCATGCCTGCAAAATAACTTAGGACAATTAGGACACACCAGGTGCAATCTCACCTGACGGTGCAGATATAATTCTACATCAAACACATGCAGTTCCAAAACCACAAGAACCTGTAGAGTGGTCCATTCATTGAATGTGAAGGACACCTTGTTCCGATTCCTCAGTCACAAATGCAAATACACTTGACCATAGTGAAGAAATGTATTGCAAGTTGCTCAAAAATAATGTGCTTATAACCTGCCTCATGAGTGGGATTATCCATAAGAGCAGGCAGGACTGTAGCATGTGTGCAACAGCAACATCGCTACAGTTGTTTTCTCTCTGACTGGTGAACCTGTAGAGCAGGGGGCACCAACCTTTTTGAAACTGAGAGCTACTTCACAAAGGGCTACCATGTTGGTGACCCCTGCCGTAAAGTGTTTGAACTGACCTAATATCACAACCCTTCCTAGGTCCTATATGTGTGTCCTTCACACTACTCTAGTTTCCATCTCGGTTTTATTGTTTAAGAACCAGACTGAATGTTTTCACAATCGCGGAACATCACTTACGGCAGGTTGTGTTCTCTCTCCAGGGGTAGATCCATGCATTAGCAGACTGGCAGGCAATCACATAGGTTTGGATGGAACGGCACAGTACATCATGTCTGTACTCAGAGAGGCATAAATCGAAAACACAGTCATTGAAGTAGGCCTGGGGCTCCACGTAGGCATGGCAGAAGCTCAAGGGACCCTGGCTGTCCATGAGGATCTGACACTGGGCCTGTGCGCCAACTGGGTTTTGGCATGTGGAACAGGAGTCTCCACATCCATCGCTGCACATCGTGTCGTTCTCCACTTTCCATGTAGCTCCAAAGTCAAATGCTGAAGCAGCCAGAGCACCTGAGCGCTTCAGGAAATCGTCATTTGTCTGACCATTGAAGTTACCACACAGGCCGCACGTGGCTCCACTGTAATTTGCTGGAACAGTGATACGCACTGTCCAAGAGCCATCATAACTCACACTTAAGCCAAAGTCAGTTGTGATAAATATGTTCTGTCCACTGGAGTAGATGGAAACATGACCGGAATCAAGCAGAGCAGGAAGGTTCTTGGTTTCACTGTCAATCTGGAAAGAAACGGAAACCATGAAGTACTTTTTACAGTATGACTGTTGAGAAACAAAGCTTTTAATAAAGCCATTAATAAGGGAAATAACTTTCTCTTAAAGCCCAAGAATCTTCTTCAGGACAACTGGTGTGGCTGGAATAAACTGTTTTTACACAGTTTTTACAAGCTATAATTTTCTGCAAACTCTCTCCTGCAGGCTTGCTAGGTTCACTCACAGCACAGATGTTCAGAGACTCTTTCCTTATGTAGCTATTAAACTAGGTGTTGTTTCTTTAGGTCTAATATTATTATTTAGACTAGCATATATTTAGTGCTCTGGGTCTTGTTTTCTGTTTTGGAATCAACTGTACTATTGATTTGCGTGCGTCAGATTATTTTATGGTTCTGCTGCTTTCTCTTCAACTTTTAAAGCACCCTGAGATTTTGCAACTGAATATGAACAAACATTATTATTAATGAAACTGCAGTTGAGTATGAAGAATTTTGTCATTTTGTAAAATGAATCAGTTTGATTAATCAATGCATCAAAAACTCTTTCCCAAATGTAGTGCACCACTTACCCTGCACAGATTACACTATTCCTTCAGTCGTGATTCTTAAATAATCATTAACAGAAATCTTCACACACTCTTCAGTTCTGCTCCTTTTAAACAAACGAACAGTTGAACAATTACCTCAGCAGTTCCCCGCATGTTGCGTGAGATGTGCACCAGATGTCCTGAGACATTAACATAAACTTCAACAGTGACTGACACTGGAAGCCCATGCCATGCTTCATTTCTTGCAATGACCTGGAAGTACGGTAACCCTCGGGTGTTATCACACACAGTTGCCAGTATGTATCTGCAGGTGCCCTGGAAGTCAAATGTGCGTCCATCAAAAGAGGTATAGTGGGGATCCCCTGAAGCGGAGCAGGTGGCGTGGGGTAGGGGATGACAGCCATATTCTCCCCCAACAACACGACAGGTTTCCTGTTCACTGCAGGACGATCTGGTGCAGCGGACAAAACCTGTGGTCCCATCGCAGACACACAGGGACTGGCACTCTTCACCATACCAGAAACTCTCTCCACCCTGTCTGTAGCGCCCCTCATGGAGGCAGCCACAGGCTGAAGGGGGAACACAGCGGTCTCCACTTAGAAGTAACCCATCATCACACTGGCATCCTTCCTGGCAGTGCTGGCTGCACAGAAAAGGGAATGAGAGACTTGGGCAGGCTGCAGGGCAGGAAGTACCACACAGCTCATAGTGGCTGTTGGTTGGACAGGGGAATTCTTTAAAAGGAAAAGGAAAACGTGTGTATTATTTGACAGCTAATGACAAAACGTGATGTAGTGGAATAAACTTCAACTTTTCCAGCAATACTATGACACATGTAATGAATAATAATGGCCTTGTTCCAGCTTCTATTGCGCCACTTACCACAGTTAGCTATATTTCTCCATTCTTGCACATTAACGCCATTTTGCTGGCAGAGGACAGCATACCCTCGCAGAGCCTCACAAAAGGCTTCTTTAGAGCCCCCTGTCTGTTCCAGAGAACTAGTGCAATCCGTTACCCTCACCCGGGGATCTAGGCTGCTATGGCACTGAGCAAACGGCCCTTGTGATGAAGCCATGATGCTACAGTGCTGCATGAACTGGCTTCTGTTTTGATAATACCCAGGCTGCCAGTCGTCTGGTGATTCTACACAGTAGGCTGAAAGGGACCCATCCCGCCAGCTGTCCCCAAACAACTGTGAGTCATTCAGCAAGACACCGACTGGGCTGAGGAACTCATCTTCAAGGTTCTCATTCAAATTCCCACACAGACCACCAAGTGTGCCATTGTAGGTCGTGGGTGCAGTGATTCGGATTAGATGTGGCCAGTCAGCTCGCACAGTTACCCCAAAGGAAGTTTCCAGGATTATACCCTTCACACTGCTGTGGAAGATACGGATTCCACCAGTCTCAGAACTAAAAGGCACAGCAACTGCCTGTCCATCCACCTGAAAGAAATAATACGTTATAAGGATAAATGCCTTAAGTGGATAGTTCTACAGAATCGTTAGATTGTGAATGAATACACTCATAGTTTAGTAAAATTAAAAAAAGCTTACTGTTGCTGTTCCTCCCTCTCCCATCTCCATAGAAACCTGTGTTCCCTCTGCCTCAAACTTTAGCAGTCTGGAAAAGTTCTGAGGGCCTCTGGGCTGTTTCTGAACTGTAAGCGCAAAGTTAGGTAGCGCAGATTGTCCCATTACCCTAGTCAGAGTGAGGCCACAGGCTCCTGGATATCTAAATATCAATCCATCAAAGGTGTGATATGATCCTGTTCCTTCAACCCAACAGGTGGCAAACCCTATTGGTCTGCAGCCTCTCACACCATTTTGTATTCCACACATTTCCTGTGGACCACATTGGTTAGTCTGGCAACTCATCACTGCATTGTTGCAGACACACTGTCTCCCACAGTCCTGATCTAATATTACAGACTGACCACTGGCATAGTAAAGTTCTTCAAAAGTGCAGCCACAGTTAGCTTGAAGAACACATTCTCCAGCACTTAACACATATCCTGCATCACAGATACAGCTCTCTTGGTTTGGCAATGGGCAGTTTAGAGGTGCAGAGGGGTTACGGCAGGTTGCAGGACAGCTTGTCCCCTGGGGATCAAAGTGGCTGTGTAGAGGGCATGGGATTTCTGGAAGATGGGTGGAGAAATTTTTTCGTTTATTTCATGCTGTGCTTAGCTTTTAGAATTAGTCATATAACATAAGAGCCAACTATCATTTAGTCGGGTACAAAAAAAACTACGATACCTACCGCAGAATCCTTCCCTTCTCCAGTGGCCTAGCTGAATGCCTTGCTGCTGGCACTGAGCTGCATAAACGTTAAGTGCCTGGCACAGGATTGGTTGGTATCCACCTCCCACTCAAAGATCATAGACACAGTTCTCAATGAACGTCTGAGGTGCAAGCCTTGAATGGCAAGAGGCAAAAGGGCCGTCGGAAATTGCCAGGAATTCCACAATAGTTTGCGTTGTTGTAGAGGTTGCTCTGAGAAGTTGTACAAGCAGCACATATCAAGCCTGAGCACTGGGTGTTCTGGCAGACAGCATCTGTGTCCCCCAAGGCCTTCCAAGAATTAGCAAAATCCACATCTGAGCTCAGAACCTCTCCTGAAGGTGTGCGGAAGTCATCTTCTGGGTGGTGGTTGAAATTGCCACACAGGCCACATGTGGCATTCTGATATTCGTAAGGCACACTAATGGTCACATAGGAATAGGCATCATATGTAACAACCAAGCCAAAATCTGTACTGACAGCCACGGAAAAACCGGACTGATAGACTTGAATGGAGCCGTTGCGGAGGCTGAACGGTGTTGCTGCAAAACTTCCATTCACCTGAATGAGCAAAGGATAGAGAGAGGAAATCAGAGAACAGAATACATAAAAACACTAAAAGAGTGCAGTGATGCTTACCTTGGCCTCATATCGATGATCTTTCACCAGCTCCAATTCTTCATCGTAGATAAATATCTTGACCAAGCGTGTCCATGACACGCGTGTGCTTCCCCGATTCTCATTCTTTCCCTCAATGCGGTAGTACGGCAGACCAGTGCTACAAGTCTGTACATAATTAACACTTCCAGTTCAAACAGCATCAAGATGTAGAAATGTCCTCAGTCATTCGAGAACATCGCAATCATAAATTCTACATTCATCCAGGAAGCACAAATTACAACTGTACCTCTGACAGAACGTAAGTGCAGGTCCCTTGAAAGTGAAAGATCTGGTTATCAAACGTGTAGTAGTGGGGGTCACCAGAAATAGTGCAGGTTTTGCGTTGAATATTTTGGCAGCCATACTGGAAGGCAGAGGGACGGCAAGCTTGAGAGAAGGTGCAAGGTTGTGAACTACACTGGAGGCCTCTGCGGGTGCAGGTGCACCTCTCCACACAAGAGGCATCTGTCCAGAAGGAGGTACCTTGTGGCACAGGGATATCTGGGAGAACAGGAATTCAGTCAGAATAATCTAGAGGTGTTAGTCTGAATTTTGGATTATTTAAAGCACTTCAGTGTTTTTAAACTTTGTTCAACTTACTGTTAAATTGGCATCTTTGTGAGCCATGATCTACACGGAAGGCCCATCTGCCTGTGACATTTACATTGGTGCTGCCTGTGAAGATGTTGTAGTTGTACTCAAATGATCCCGGAATGGAGAAATAGTAGCTGGAGTCATCTGTGTCATATCCGGCCTAGCAAAAGAAAAGCATCGTAACATCAATATATCGCACGCTTCACAATATAACACATGGTATTTGCACAAAATCAACCACCTACACTCACCTGTACACCCCGAATTGTTGGAGCAATTTGTCCATAATTCATCATTATGAATGAGAGGCGACCATCTGAAATCAACACTACTTGGAAAGATGTTTCCTGAAAAGCGTTAATAAAAATAAATGAAGCATTACAAAAAGACATTGGAAAACATCATAACATAGAAACATGTTTTTAATTTAGAGTATAATCTCTTTTATTACTGTCAATCATCAAAAATGTAATCTATATTTTCCTAACATGGGGAAAGTGCCTCTTACTGTGCCCGAGTAAGAGAAGTACCCGACTCTGTCCCATGTTGCCACAAACACCCAAGTTGCATTGAAGAGCAGTCGGGGGAAATACTGGTTAATGTCTTGGGTAGCCTGTGTGAGAACACTGCCAGAGGTGTACTGCTGATATGAGATGACACCATTCCCGCGGTTATCAATGTCTGTCCAAAATGGAGCAACGATGTCTCGGCCACCATTAGCAGGAAACCTGTATGGGCTGTAGCTGTACCATGCCTGATCAAAGGTTAAGTCACCATTGTTGTTGACCTACAGGAAAGAATCAGCTGATAGTAGGGTCACATTATCCAGAGCTTATTTTCAAGAATCATTGTAAGAAATTTCTTCAGCACATCAACATGCTTCATTTAAATCATCACTGTGTCAAGACTTTGCTTTTTATAGGCAAAGGAAAGAACTCTCACAACTTATAACAAAAATTAATGTGAAAACCTTATTTCTAAGTAGGTTTGGAGTCGCCACTGGTTTATGCATTGTGAAATTTCTGCACATACTGTGAATTCGGACTCACTACTCGCCTCGCACTGTTTTCGCACTATATAGTATGGAAGTATGCGATTTCGGACGCAGCCATAGTATTCAAAAACAGTAAGCGAGAACAACCCGGATGACCTACTGCTTCCAGCTGAATTCTGTAGCAGGCATTTGATGGACACTGCACTATCCCATAATGCAGCGGGAGAGGCGGAGTCATATTCAAAAAATGGCGGAAAACAGAGACGCGGCTCTTTTCAAGTGTAAGTACCTTAAGGAAGACGTTAAATTACACCTTCATTGTAGTTAAATGACACTTGTGAGAAAATGCCCTCTGTAAAGGTAAAAAATAACGCGCTGTTGTGACGACACACGACACGTTAATACACTGTGGATGCATTACGTTCTAATTCCATTCATACTGCCCTCATTCATACTGTACAGAACCTACTGCTTTAACACTAGAGCAGTACGTTCAACTTCAAATGTAGTTTGTGTTTAGAAGGGGCAGACCGAACACTAGGGCTCGGTTTCGCATACTACTTGAGTAGGTACTACATTTGAGTAGGTACTACATTTGAGTAGGTACTACATTTGAGTAGGTACTACATTTGGCATGTTTGCCAAGTTTCATGGCAAACATGCACGGAAAGATCTCCTAGAATATCGTCAGATGGTAGTCCAGTAGTCCCCTTATGGTTTCCTTCCCAGGACACTCCACAGTGCGCCGAGGAAGTCTGGGTACTCCAGACTGCCTTTCGATGCGTACCCTAGCACTAAAGTCAGAGGATTCCTGACAACTTAAAGCCACTTAACACCAGTGGGATGAGTTGGAACACTGACTGTCAGG
Organism: Brachypetersius gabonensis; assembly: GCA_037577145.1. NCBI lineage: Eukaryota > Metazoa > Chordata > Actinopteri > Characiformes > Alestidae > Brachypetersius > Brachypetersius gabonensis. The sequence goes on from JBBJLR010068094.1 coordinate 10,099, forward strand.
CAGGCCTTCTCATCTAATATAAGTGCCTAACCTCACAAAAGCTCTTCTGACATGGGCATGAGTTTCCATAGACCCACTCCAACAACTTGTGGAAAGCCTCCACAGACCAGGACATGAGTTATTTTAAGAAGGATTTTAAATAGTTACTGTAACTTTGATCTTATATTTCTTGTGAGTAATACATGTTAAGTTTTAATGGAAGGTAAAATGCACTTTGTCTTACTTTCCTGTATAGAAAATTAAGATTAACTCACAAATAATTGGCTGTATGTTTTCCCGAAGAATGTAAATGGCTGCGCGAGATAGATAGTAGGTGAGCTTCCATCATCTATCCGTCCATTTACTGTATCTCCAACATCAGCTCCAAACTGATAGAAAGGACCTAAGACATAAAAGATTACGGACTACATAAAAAACTTACATCTAATGCCATTAAACTTTTGGTGTTCTTATATATATATACTGTATATATATAGCTGTGTATTTTCATTTCAAAGAGGGAAGTGACGCATTGTATTTTCTGAACAATAATAAATATCTTTCAGAGATTCAGTTTGCCGGCGAACCCAACAAGAGAGCCCATGATAAGAAATGATGAGGTGAGTTCACCAATGTAATTTAGCATCATACTTACGTGTAAGTTAATATGTACAGTATGAGTTTAATTTACAGGACCTCGGGCTTTATGGAGTTGACATAGTGGAAAACATGCATGGCACCAAAAACTACAAACAGGATTTTAACTGAGAGTCTGCTTTTGAAGTGTCTTTGTGTTTAAAAATAACTAACATTAGGGAAGAAGAAAACAAAAAAATAAGAATTAAAAGCTGTATCCCTCAAGCAAGTATCAAAACATTTAAAATATTACACTTTACAGAACATTGGCCAGGCTTACCTGTGGTAGTGATTATTTGTAGAGTAGTAATCACAGGTGGGTTTGTCTCAGGGGTAGTGATCTCTGAAGAAAAGATAGAAAATGTATTAAACATCACTCTCAAGCGC
>JBBJLR010068105.1:0-11100 GCA_037577145.1 Brachypetersius gabonensis
TCTCTCTCTCTCTCTCTCTCTCTCTCTCTCTCTCTCTCTCTCTCTCTCTCTCTCTCTCTCTCTCTCTCTTAGTGATGGGCAGTGCTGGTGGGCGAGTGACTCTGCAGCAGGATGTTTGGGTGTCTCAGGGTACTGGAGTGGTTAGTAGTTCAGCGTCTCCCGCGGTTCCTTCCACTCAGCCGCTCCAGCAGGGGGTGCTGCCAGGCCGCATGGGCCAGAACACCATGGGCTTGAGAGCTGGCGGGCCACCGGGCCCCAGAGCCATGCTGCAGGGTCAGATGATGCCCAATGGTAGGTACATGTGGCCAATCAGAGCAAAACTCATTTACCTATACAGGGGGTCTTCGAGTTATGCCACAGATTCGTTCCCTCAACAGTGATGTAATCTGAATTTTGTAAAACAAACCACTCCCTAGCCTTACCACACAAGGCACTTACTGATTCTAATACAGTTGTAAAACCATAAAAACACAACCTAGCCACAGAAAAAGGAAAATGAAAACTCGCAACCAAACTAGTTCACAGACGAAGTCAGTAAGTAAGAGGCGGCATGGCAGTGAGCGCCGTAAACTCGTATGTTGAGACTGTTGTAACTCGACGACCCTCTGTATCAGTTTTAAAACTGATTTTGAGGAACGAGGAGAAATGAGTCAGAACTGGTTTAATAAAATTCTACATAAAGGAAAGTAGAATACAGTAAAAACTTTTGTAAGAAAACAATACAAATAAGGCTTTACTTTTATATTATATGTTTCTATAATATTAATGCAATAATGTGATATAATATTGTGCATATTCAGTCATTATGTTGTGTTTATGTATTATTGCATAAATTATAATATGGGGTGGAGATGGCCTAGTGGTAGGATACTTGCCTCTGTACCAAGATGTCATAGGTTCGAATCCTACCTTCATTCGCAGCTACACCACTGGGTCCCTGAGCAAGACCCTTAACCCCAAGTTTCCCCAGGGAGACTGTCGCTTGTAGTTAGGGAATGGAAGTCGCTTTGTATAAAAGCGTCTGATAAATGCAATAAATGTAAATGTCATATTAAAACCTTGTGTATTATTTAGTCCTCTAACTATGTTTTACTTTTTTATTTTACACGCTTACACTCTGTCTGAGTAATATGCACAATGGGATTAAAAAGAAACTCTGGCCATTTTCCAACATTCTCACTAATGTGTAAGATGTGAATAGTGTGTGTTCTGGAGAAACTCTCTGAATCAGAACTGTACACAGTCGTCTGCCTCTTTTACTATCATCAACATACATATAAAGAAATCTTGAGTCTGTGAGTTTCTCCACAGGAAAGGCAGTCAGTGTTGTCCTGAGGCGACCCTGAGTTACTGATCCTGAGGCTGGGTTTCTTGCTTTTTCTGCCTTTTTTTTTTCCTGAAAGCTTTTTTTGTTCCTTTATTCTCATTTGCACACTTGTATATGTGTCTTTATGTGTCTGTGTGTCTCTGTGTGTTTGTATGTGTGTGTTTTGTCCCCAGCCCAGTCTAACATGGACATGGACATGAGCCTGGCAGGCCCCTCATTTCCCCAGCAACAGCAGCAGGCTCCGCCCAATCAGACTGCTCCATGGCCAGACAGCATGATGCCCATAGAGTCGCTGCCGTTTGGGAACCAGAGCAGGTAAACAGATTCATTACTGTCACCACCAACACACACACACACACACACACACACATATATATACATCTGCTGTGGATTTATCTAGTGTTTGCCCTTACAGTACACACAAATAAAGAAACAGTACAAATAAAAAAGAAGTGTTTGAAAAACATCAGACCCTTCAGTTGACAGTGGATCAGAAATTAATATGCACTCACACAAATATGTCTTCTCTTGTGCGTGTGTGTTTTTTGTGTGTGTGTGTGTCTGTTAGGCCGGTGTATTCTGCCCCTCAGGAGGACGTGCTGTGTTCTGCCGAAGGTCCTGCTGATGAAGGGACGCTGCTGAACCAGCTCTACACGGTGCTGAAGGACTTTGATGGTCTAGAGGAGATCGACCGTGCGCTTGGCATTCCTGCACTAGTGGGACAGGTACAGCTTCCACTCAGACATGTCACTCAACCCTGAAATGCACCCATCATTTAGTGCTGATCCCCGGCCACTCAGCCCTGAACCCCCCTGTCACTCAGCCCTGATCCCCCATGTCACTCAACCCTGAACCCCCCGCCACCCCCCCCCCTTCCCCCCACTCAGCCCTGATCCTGCTTGTCACTCAGCGTGCCTGACGTGAAAGTCATGTGTTGTTTCTGACTGTGTGTGTGTGTGTGTTTGCGCGTGTGTGCATGTGTTTCTCTCAGGGTGGTGCTGTAGATACAGATCAGTTCTCGGGTCAGGATTCAAGTATGCTGTTGGATCAGAAGCCCCTGTTTGTTCAGCAGCAGTTTGGACCCCCGCAGCCCCACCTGTCTCAGGGTGGTTACCCGCCACTGCAGGACACCGCTGGGTTTCACAACATGAGCACCCCCATGGGGCAGCGGCCTGCCTTCCCCATGATCCGTATGCAGCCCCGACCAGGATTACGGCCCGCCGGGGTCACGGGGGTCATCCCAAACCAGCCCAACGCCCTCAGACTGCAGCTACAGCACCGCCTACAGGCCCAGCAGGTACACACCCACGTTCTCTCTCAGACACACACATATGATGTGTGTTGGAGCATCTGGCTTTACTGTTCCTCATACCTCTCGATTTGCTCCGTCACCATTTTTCTTTGGTCCGGAAGGAGAAGATCGGAGCAGAACACACGTTCATCTTCAGCTTCCTCTTCAGCTTCCTGTTCACCAACTGCTTATTCAAACTGTCCATTCCATCTTAAAAAGCTTCAAACCCCAGATGGTAACAGCTGCAAGAGTCAGTCATCAAAGCTCCAGTCTTCTCAGATGGACCTTTACACATTAATGCAAAATACATTGGTTGAACATAAAATTGTTCATTTTAAAATATTGAAACGATTTATCAGTTTACGATGTTATGATATTATTAGGACTTCTGAAGATCCGAAAAGATACTGTTTTGTGTTTTTATTGATGTTAATTTGTTGTTTTCTGAATTAACATCCACGCCATCACAAAGCAGAGTTTAAAATTTTATTACCTGTTTTTAGAAGAAGCAGGTAGATTGCTGTTAAAAAGCTAGATCCAGCAACACTCAAGAAAGCTACGACAAAAACAATATAATAAAAAGACAATACAGTAATGTGACTCAAGTGGGAATGAGATGTAAACCTTCCAGAGTGACTGGTGTTACACCATAAGTGTGATTATTGCATAGCATCCATTATTGAACACAAACACTAGTATATGATGTAAATTTGAGACAATAAATGGATAATGTAAGAGTGGAGTGGGAAAAGGATGTAAACCTATCTGACTCGTATTGCAACATACATATATGTAAAAATCAGTCATTTCTTCTGTTGGTTTGTCAGAAGTTCTTTTTCGTCCTTGGGATCCTTCTGCTTTTTCTACCGCCAGCCTTTGGAAACCTCATTCAGTGTGGACCCAGTCGCCCTCTGGTGGCTGTTTCAGGAACTGCTGCTTGACCTTATTTTGGGCTTTATTGTTCCTGGCTCTGGTTTTATGGTGTTTTTAAGGTGTTCTGTGAGCAGAATCATCCGTGATTTTCATGTTAAACTGGTGAAGGTGGTCCTGATGGTTTCTTTTCTCTTTCCTCCAGAATCGACAGCCGATGATGAACCAGATGAGCGGAGTGTCCAACATGAACCTACCTCTCAGACCCAACGTTCCAAATCAGGTCCGTACTGAAGAGAAAGTCTCTCTCTCTCTCTTTCTCTCTCGCTCTCGTCCACCACTAGTCCACACAGGTGATGTAAAACCAACCCACATTAAAAATGCATATAAATTGTCTGAAAACTGGTGGAGAAAACTGCTCTAACAAAAATTGTTTCCTTATTAATATCCAAAACGAAGTTTACACTCTCAAATGAACACACGTCACGGGGCTCGTCTCTACTAACACTGAGTTTAGTGGCTGATTGAAAAGGAAGTCTCTCTTGCGCACACACACAGACAGACACACACATGCACGCACACAGACTGTGAACACTTATTCACTCTGATCACAGACTCCACCCTGAACCCCCAATTACTTTACTTACAGATACATGGTTACTAATGGTGCAGCAGTTACATTCGAACACCTCCATGACATTTTTACCCCCTGTGAGGGAATTTTTAGTGTCAGACAACTGGTTCCATTGACCACCACTGTGAACAATTCTGACTCGCTGAGCTTCTTAAAAACAGAATACCTCACAGCAAACCCACTCTGGATCTCTCTGTTTACACATTACACATGCAGAAAGAGATTTAAACAGCGCCAAGAACAAGTTTCCGTCCAGCAAAACTGACTTTTGCTCTCAAGCTAAAGGGCTTTGGTCGATTAAATAAACACATTTTGCACCCGTAGTGTACGGACAACAATGTGTGCGGGGACAGACAGCTCAGAGAATCAGAGAAAAATCTTTGTTCAGTGCAAAACTCGCTGGCTGAGTTAACCTGTCACACTACCTTACTTTACTCAAAAAATTGAAAATATGGTCTCAAAGCAGATAACTGGGCTGGCCAGCAGCTTGGCTAACTAACAGCAGAGTATTTTCAGACACGTCCGTCTTTTCTTAACTGACCTGTGTGTGCTGGGCACACATTGGGGAGGGGGGAGGTTGGGGGGTGGATGTGGGTTGCCAAGGGAGACTGCAGCTTGCTGGAGAACTAACAGAGCTAACTGTTTTTTTAGCTGACTTTTTTCCTTTAAACCACAACAAAACCTTTCACTGACCTGTGCTCACCTGGATTTAGTTAGTGGTAAAAATAATCTGCTTAGAGTGTGATTTGAACCCGCTGTGTTAATACAGCATGGACCGTTAACCACTAGTTCACACAGGCGAGGTAAAAACAACCCACATTAAAAGCACCTGTAAAGTGGCTGAATACTGGTGTAGCAAACTGCTCCAATGCAAATGATTGTTTCCTTATTAATAACCAAAACGAGGTTTACACACTCGAATGAATATATTTTCGACTCATTCCCGTCACGGGGCTCTGCTGATTTCTCCTCCGTGCTGCTGAATTGAGTTCTATAAGCAAAAGTTATCCATTTTAAATGATCAGTACTTAAATCAGTGCGTGATTAACCGATCATAAAAACTTAATACGCTCCCATAATGTGGATATTAAGGAAGATTTTGGTGGGGCCTTTTTTCAGCCATAAAATGATAATAAAATGGATGTCTGTGCATGTAATATTCATTTATCAGGCTATGTGTAAATGCACACCTTTTACATTTGTATTCTGGCGTGGACGTTATTCTGTGTTTCATTTTTCCAAACCTATTGAACTTATCAAACTAAAGGAAATTCTGATTAAAAAATCAAAGTATAATATTAGTGTTTTCTCTGAAGAGTGTTTGAACCTGAATAGGGGTGTGTATACTTGTTCTATAAAAATGTTGTGCTGTGAAATGAATTTATATTTGCCTTTACCCACAGGGGAGCATAAATGCTCAGATGTTGGCGCAGCGTCAGCGGGAGATGCTCAGTAATCACCTGCGGCAGCGGCAGCTGCAGCTGGACCATCAGCGTCTTCAGCAGCAGCAGCAACAGCAGCAACGCAGCATGGCCATGCGAACCCCTGGCCTCGGCGTGCCGCCCACCCTGCCCCCCACCCTGCCGTCTGGCGCAGGGGGGCTGAGTAATCCGCGGGTACCGCAGTCCAGCGGCCAGCAGTTCCCCTACACACCCAGCTACGGTACCGGCTTGGCCTCTCCTCCACCCCCCACCAGCCCCTTCTCACCCGCCTCCCCCAGCCTGCCCGCCCCCCCGCTCCTGCCTCATGCCCCCCCACTCCTGCCCCACGCCCCCCCGCATGGCTCCCAGATGACCCTCGCTAACCAGGGGATCCTGGGCGGACAGTTCGGCCCCGTTATGAGTCCCCAAATGCAGCACAGTGCCTTTCAGTTTCCCAGCACAGGTACCCACTGATCTTTCTCTCTGTCTGTCTGTGCTTTTACACACACACCCACACACCCATATACACACCCACACATACGTAGGCCTGCATCTCTGCATACTTGTGTGCACCAGCTGATTTTCACACAACAGCTTTTTTAGGAGTATCATTATATCCATTAGAGGGCGCCTAAGAGCTCCACCATATTACCTTTCTGTGCATTAACAGATTAATGTAGGTTACTATAAAGCACTATTACAGTATTATAATGATTTAATATTTATTTTAACTTTAAAACCGACATAGATCTATGTAAAGTTTTATTACTACTTGTTACATAAGACCACAGTTGCATGTCAGTCTTTAAGGACAGAACAGCAGGTGGAGAATTGGGGGAAAAAATCTCCCAGATGTTAGAAGTGGAGTTCAGAAAGAAAAATTAAATGCAGTAAAACATGAGAAATGGGTCTTTAAAGTAGCAGAAACTATCAGAAGGTGTATGTTAGTACTGCACCTGTAAAAAATAATCCTCTCTGAGGATGTAGGGGTATACACACACACACACACACACACACACACACACACACCTGGAAACAGCACTACAGGCTTATCAGAGTGATCCAACCTCCCTAATGAACAATTAATCAGCCACTAACTAACTATGGCTGCTGCCGATTAGCACAGTGTAAAAGATAAAAGGATAGAATTAATGATTGAAGGAGATCAGACTGCTGACGCTCTGGCGTTTCTTTCCTACCAGTTTAGGAATCATGTAAATTGGAGCCGTGCAATATGCCCGCCTTTATAGAGTGATTAATTTCCCACAAGCGATCCAACGCCACCTACAGACGCAACTCATGAAATTAAAAAAGCGAAGGATAACAGTAATTTATAAATTAATAAGTAATACATTTGTTTAATGTAAACTTTGGCCCAGTATGTCATTTTAGTTCCTAGTGTTCATGAAAGGTTTTTTCCACAAACCACAGAAAGGATCATTGAAAATCCTAACAAATGTCTGGCCTATAGTCCACACCAGTAGGGATTAGACAAATTTGGTTAGAAGTAATGAATTTGGTTTGTCATTTTCAATGTACCTTTAACCTTTGATAAACAAATGCAAGGTGGTACTGAGTTGCTTTAGTGGTGTTGAGGCAGGTTGTCTGAATGGAGGAGAATATGAATGGAAGGATAATATGGTTGTTTAGACTCACATACACAATTTACTTCTGCGTGCACTTTAAAAAGGCTTCAACACCTGAGCTCTAATTTAATTTCACATTCAGTTTCAGAGAACTACTTTCGATATTTGTGATTATAAAAACAACAACAATAATAGTAGTACTAACAATTAGTACTGTCATTAAAAATAAATAATCAAAATAGTACTAACACAAATAGCAGTTATTAAAGTACTTTCAATAAAATAATGATTATACACATGCATTCATTAAAAATAAGTTAAATGAGTTCAGTTTGAAACTACTGTAGTTTGTTGCGAAGTTATACTCCTGTGCTGAGGCCAAGTTCATGTCCACCCTGTATTTGCGTGTGTGTGTGTGTGTGTGACTGCATGTGTTTTCCACTGGAAAATTAAAGGCTAAGCTGTGGATTCTTAACCCAATCGCACAGAGCCCCGCCCCTTGTTGCACATTCCGACCCGCCCCCCGCCTCTTTCACTAACTCTGACCTGCATGCTGACCTTTGACTTCTGTTCCCTCAGAGCCCCTGTTCTGCTCCACCTGTGATTCCACTACTGCACCAACACACACTTCACACACACACACACACACACACACACACACACACACACACACACACACACACACATACACACACTGTTTACACTGTGCAGGAGTATGTGTGAGTTAGTGTGTGTGAATGTGCAGTTGCCCTGTCACTTCATAAACAGGATGTTGTGGTGCAACGGTCGCAAGTCAACACTGTTACAGCCATATTACACCAGTGACTGCAAATCTGTCTAAAAAAAAAAAATAGAAAACAATAATGGCATCATCATAATAATAATAATAATGCCAAAAAGTGTACACACTTGCCACATCTCCAGTTTCACTGCATGATTTTTCAGTGTTTAAGATTTACATTTAGAATAAAGTTTTTCTTAAAGGGGAAACTACACCCACTTTCCAAAATTCTGACATAATTCAGTATTTAAGGTGAACAGAGGATTCAGAGTGGGTTTGGTGCTTCTGGGGATGTTCAGATCTGTCCACAGTGGAGGTGATTGGAACCAGACGTCTGCCTCTAAAAGCTCCTCACAAAAAGTTATTCCATCAAATGGTTCTGGTTGTGCTACCTGATGCCTGGGATGTTGTTCTACCAGAGTTTTGGGAAGATTTTGGTTCGAGACACGTGACGCTTCACTGGGGGACGGTTATGTGTTGGAGACGGCTGGTTCCATTCACCTCCACTGTACAGAAATCAGAGTCTCTACAGTAACCGTTCCACACCAGACACACACTGAGTACACTGAGTGGATTATGAGGAAATTTTAAAAGATTGGTAGAGTTTTCCTTTTAAATGAATGTTCATGTTCTCCTTTCTACATTTATTCTCTGTGTGTTTTTGTGTGTGTGTGTGTGTCAGGAATGAGTCAGCAACCTGATGGAGGCTTTGGAGGTGCCACGACCCCCCAGAGCCCCCTCATGTCACCCAGGATGGGCCACGCCCAGAGTCCCATGATGCAGCAGGGCAACGCCCCGTTCCAGTCCTCCCCTGATATGAACGGCTGGACGCAGGGCAACATGAACACCAACAGGTACACACACACACAAGGCCCAGAATCTGTCTGAACTGGCTTGAGTCAGTGGTTATCTAGAACTTTACCCAGAACATTATGGGGTTGTTTTTACTTGTTCTGTTGAGACTTCACATTGTTCACTCGAATCCCAATAAACAGAGGAGAAGTTCTCACACATCCTTATTCTCCACTAAAACCGGACGGGTTTATTAAAACAACACACTGTCGCTCTTTGTTACACGCACACACACACAATTGCACACGGTGATGAACACAAAAGCGGTTCTGTGAAGATGCTGCAGACATGATGAACCTTTTTAGCCCAGTGTGTCTGAGTGAAAACTGTTATAGCCTCATTCCACCTGGAACCTCAGATCTCTCTAATTACTATTATTATTGGTTTCCCTCGAAATCAAGGATTAATGTGTCCAGAAGCAATCAAGAGCTGGTCACGGTGGATGGTTGTGGCGGCGATGGCCGGATTGTCCAAGATGTGAGTGGAACATCCACCAGCACAAAGTGAATTGGAGGGATGGTTTCAGACCCATGCCTTGTCTCTTCAGTTCCTCTCGGAGCTTTCGTATGTGTTGTTGCTCGTCTGCCTTCTCTCTCTTTGAAGCTTCGGCTATGCTGATCCCACTGTGGATGGCTGTTCTCCAGGCTGATCGATCAAGAGCAACACCTCCCAGGTGGAATGGGGAAAACCAAAAAGCTTCTTTGGACCACCTTGTTGTCGATGTCCCTCCGCAAGTTGGGAGTACAGGATTTGCTTGGGAGACATTCACTTCACATTCACTGATGCTCCAGCAGACTGCAGAATGGTTGTGTTCGGGACGTAGTCATCCCACTTGATGCCGAGGATACATCAAGGAGTATCTTGCAGAGGAACTACTCCTCTCTCTTGACGCAGCCTTAAAGCAGAGTGGGAATGATGACGGCGTTGTAGACCATCAGCTTGGTAGAGATGATGAGGTCTCGATTGTAGAAGACCCTTTTATGTTTGGCTGCACGTAGCCGATTGTCCAGGTCAGGGTCCAAAGAACAGTTGTGGTCCAGAATGCTGCCAAGGTACTTGAAGTTGCAGACCTGTCTGATCATTGACCCTGATTTGGAGAGGCGGTTGTTGGATTCCAGTGGGTGATTGCGCAAGGATCTTGGTTTTCCTGACAGAGAAAGTTACCCCGAAAAGCTTGTACGCACGAGCGAAGGGATCTGATGCCTCTTGAAGAGTCTGAGTGATCTCTGCTGATACAGCGTTGTCGTCTGTATACTGAAGCTCGCAGATGACGGTAGTGGAGATTTTTAAAAGGTTGAAAGGTTGAAAAGAGTTCAGAGTGGGTTTGGTGGTTTTGGAGAAACAGAGAACTCCACTGCAAGAACTCTGGAGGTGAATAGAACCAGTTATTTACTCTAAATAATAAAAGTAAATGAAATAAAAGCAGGGCTTGAGAAAAGTTTAAATAAGTTAAAAAAGTGAATAAAGTGAAATACAAGAATGCAGATGAAAGAGAAAAACAAGTCTGCTTTTTTTATAAACCAGTTTGGTTTAGATCTGATCTCCATGGTGATCTGGTCCCAGCAGGGGGCAGCAGAAGCGTTTAATTCTGTTCCACCCTGTGTACATTGATTTGAGCTCCAGCTGTTTGTGCCAAGCTCTTCAGTGCTGCAGGCTGTGACAGTAACTGGGTTCAATACTCAGGTTCTCCAGCTGTTCTGCACAGAACCGATTCTGTGGTGCTGACCTTTGTTCCCCCTGTTCCCCGCAGTATGTTCCCTCAGCCGTCTCCGCCGCAGTTCGCCCAGCAGTCTGGCGGTGTTTATAATGGCAGCGGGATGAACATGAACGTCTCCATGACTAACAGCTCAGGACCCGCAGGCAGCATGAACAACATGGGTCAGGAACAGGTAACACACACATACACATACACACACACACACACACACACACACACACACACACACACACACACACACACACACACACAGGATAGACACAAACACACACAGCCCAGGAGCCGCAGCATGGCCAACATGGGCCAGAAACAGGTGACACACACATGCACACAGAACAAACACACACACACACACACACACACACACACACACCAGACAAATACATACCTACACATATACAGGACTGTAACACTCTCTCACACACAAAAAGAAGGGCACCTACAGTTGTGGCCAAAAGTTTTGAGAATTACATAAATATGGGAAATTGGAAAAATTGCTGCTGAAGTTTTTATAATAGAAATTTGCATAAACTCCAGAATGTTTTGAAGAGTGATCAGATGAATTGCATAGTCCTTCTTTGCCATGAAAATTAACTTAATCCCAAAACAAACTTTCCACTG
>JBBJLR010068124.1:0-11099 GCA_037577145.1 Brachypetersius gabonensis
GGTGGTCCGATGTAGATGGACAGCCATCTGGTCCTGCAGCCCACGAGGAAGCGCTGGTCACAGACCCGCCCACCCGAATGGTGGATACAAGCAGACGAGGCACGGGATGGGGGAAGGAGTGTGTGTGTGTGTCCATCACGTATCCAGCCGCAAACGTTCCAGCAGGACAGTTGGGTTCCCCCGAACCCAGGCTTCTCATAGAGAAGATGGTGTCAATTGCATTCAGAGACCAGTTGATCAAATCCATAATGTAGAGTTTCAAAGAGCAGTGCAAGAAGACTCTCAGAGATAGACACTAAACAGGACAAGACAGGAGAGCCAGCAGGAGAGATAGGGGAGGGAGGGAGAGAAGAAAAGTGCGACCGCCTTCGTCGAGAGCCAAACGACAGCCTCTGTCATTTTAATGGAGCTCTAATAGATTCTGATTCTGATTCTGACTGTCCATTCTCTGCAGAGGTTGTACTCATTTTAGCACTTCAGTGATAAAAAAAATACTTAGCCCCTTAAACTCCATGGATCTGTTAGCAAAGTTTAATTACTCACCATAAGATAGTTAACTGAGTAATACATCTGCAGCTTTTTGAAAAAAAACCCCCAAAAACAATATGTTGAACTGGGAAGCAACACTTGTAGTTCCTAATGATATTCAAAGGTATAAATATGGATCAGGTACAAAATGGCTCCCTCTCAGTCCTCATTATTTCTAATCCTACACCCTAACCATTTCTATTGTCTTTCATACAAAAGCTCAAACACTGGTAATTGCATGCATTATGTCAGTATATTTGTGACATTATGTCACAAATATATATATCAATTTACAGGAATAAGTGTAGAATGACAAGACTAAGAGTAACACAATCTCACAGGCTGATGGCAATTCGATTGTAGGTCAGGGACAGCAGAGTGAAAGAAGATGGAAGTGATACAGTAGCAGCATGAACATTTCAAATAAATTACCAAAGATTTTTTAACATAAGCTCATATAATTAAGCAAGAACTTAAATAACAGCATTTGTTCTTTATATAAAACGGGTCTGCATGCTACCATTGCCTCACTCACAACAAGCATAGCTTTTCTTTTTCCTCCTTTTTTCTTTCTTTTGTTCTGTGGTGACATTCTCGTTAAACTGCCCTCAAGTTTCATGGTATAGCAGATGACAGTATATCATCATGACAAGCAAGAAATGCTTTTTGAATTTGACAATGAGCTTCTGCTTTTGGGAAATAGCTAACTTTGCTGTGGGCTTCCCACATCTCTGAATGCAGTCTTAAGCATAAACCTCTTTTCCCATTCCAGCTCAGTAAAATCAATAGCTGTCTAGCCTTGGTTTCTGCGATGAGATTCAGATGAAAATGTTAAAGGTTTTCTGGCCTTTTCCCAAGAGGCAACAGTAATGTTTTATAAATGAGAGGCAAAGGAGCACAAAGTTGAAAACATTTAAATGCAGCCTGAATGAGCTGAGGGCCATACATATTGGAGTTGTATGATTTCAGGTTAAAGAACACTCAGTGTTTGCATTTTAAACACCTGCAGTCACACACACACACACACACACACACACACACACACACACACACACGCACACACCATAGTCTAACCCGTGGTATCTCTTTGCTTTTTATGTATTTGTAGGACAGGACCATAACCTTAGATGGCTTATAATAAAATACTGAAACAAAAAAACATGTTGCTTTTGCTCAGAGATACCCTAATATACGTAGAACATATTTTGTTATTTCTTTGTGCAGTCCTTTTTAAAGCAAAATGTATACACTAAAACTAAACCTACCTAAAACTTTGGCAGCAGTTTTCAACCTCTAAGCTGTGCACCTTAACTGACTCCCAGCAACCAAACACTTAGCCAAACATGATATACATATGCATATTTATATTTTCTGTGCAAGCTTATGTATATGGTCGTATGAAATGTTTTTATCATGGATAAATGGCTGTAAACTACAGAATCTAGAAAGGTTTTGTGGTTCCTATGGATCGCAGAAACTTGTAGACTATGGAAACCGAAGTAATGCGCATGGATGTAAAAGCAAGCAGCTCAGAGAAATGAAGAAAATTCAGCACAAAAACTGCTAACTTAACCTGTTTAATAATAATAATAATAATAATAATAATAATAATAATAATAATAATAATAATAATGTAACAATAATAACAACAATAATAATAAAATGTGGAAATGTGAAATTGTGCAGTTGCTATGGTTTTGCTGTGTTGTTGCTAAGTGTTTACTATGGCACTGCAGGTAGCTGCTAAGAAGTAGCAACCTGGTTGCTATGGCAACCAGTGGTTGCTAAGGTGTTTCTAGGTGGTTGCTGTTTCAGAGGTGAAGGTTAATGTAAAACTTTGGTCAAAAAGACAGTACCAGTACTTGTTCTTCGGAACAAGAGGAATGCCAGTACTTGACCCAAACTTTTGCACAGAGAGAGCACAGGATTATGAGTTTCTAGTCTTCTAGTCCTTTGAGCTATAGAGAAGTGGTCTGCTGACAGTATAAAGATAGGATAGCTGAAGGATGGTTGAAAATGGGTTGAGTGAACTGCTCACACCTGAAAACGGGTGTGAAAAAGTGCTCATGCGAGAGGCTCAAACATTAATACATTTTTCACCCACATTACCTGGACATAAACGGGGGACTGAAAATTATTGGATGTTTTGATGGATGGGTGTGGGATGTTTTGGAACCGTTCCAAAATTCTGTATGAGCTTGTATGAGGAGCAGCAGGTTTCTGGGTATTTAAAGAATTATAAAGTAAAGTTAGGAACTTAAGAGCCACATTTTGATTGCTGCAATCACACTAACTAAGCAGCTGGATCTGGCACCTCTTAGGCATGTGGGGAAAACAATAGACATGGCAACTCTCCTCCCACGCTGACTGGGTAGACAATTCATAGCTGGACCTGGTGATCCACAGGCCTTTCACTACTACATCATGGTGGGCTCTGCAAAGGTGGTCTGGTGCGTCATTAACAAACTGTTTTCCTAGCCCCCAAGTTGCCAGAAAAGCTTCGCCATTGACACTGCAGCACTAGACTGCTTTTGTTTTCTTGACTTATTTCATGAGGCTTGACTTATTTAACCTTCAGCTCTCATTGTGTTTATGTAGATTTTAATTCCACTGCCACCAATAGAACATTAAAGAAGTTCCCTGTGTATGCATCTCCTTGAAACACACCACACCACCATTACACACACGCTCAATCAAACGCTCAATTAAACCTTGTCAAGTTGAGTCTTCCAGCAGGATAGTGATACAAAGTACACCTCAAAATCCACAAAAAATGTTCACTGACCCCAGAATAAAGATTTTGCAAGCCCAGTCCTCTGGCTTAAATCACATAGAAAACCTGAGGGATGAGCTGAAGAGGAGAGCCCACGAGGAACAACCTTGAAATCTGATTGATCTGGTTTGTTTCTCCAATCTCTTTAAGCATAATTGTGCCGTTTGCTCTCTCCATCCGGAAAGTGGTCTGGCCAGCATTAACACATGTTTTGCTATACACATGTTTATTCTCTTCATGTGTACTGGAACAAAACAAAAACAAGAGGAGAAAAAAGGTAATCTGACATAATGTCACACAAAACTCCAAAAAAGGGCAGGACAAAATTATTGGCACCCTTAACTTAATATTTGGTTGCACACCCTTTGGAAAAAATAACTGTAATCAGTTGCTTCCTTTAACCATCAATAAGCTTCTTACACCTCTGGCCACTTCAGAACTCTCCAGCACTCTCCAGGACCATCCATTTCAGGCTTTTTGAAGTATGTTTGGGGTCATCTGTCATGTTGCCTGAGAGGGAAGGACACAGCCGTACGTTACTGAGATTCAGTGATACAGTTTATTAAACAACACAAGCCGTAAAAGCCCCAAACGAAAGCACACAGGAACCCTGTGTTGTCCCGTCCAATGAGGAACCTTGCTCATTGGTGTTTCTTCACCCCGTGAACTTGTAAATCCGCCTATCTTATTAGCGAGGAACCGGACAGCCCTTTTCCGGTCCTCTGCTCAGACTTCACCTTACGAAGCCATGGACTTGCCCCTCGTCACTCCTGCTTTGAATACAGAAAGGAGAGAGAGAGAGAGAGCACGCACAAGATGGAACTCGCTGTCTGTCAAACGTGCCACTCGTTTTTCACCAGCTGCTTCTCTCCGTTGCCCACCATGAGGCAGTCTGCACTCTCTCCTCGTAGCGTGTCCTAGACAGGAATAGAGCACCACACACACGTAGTCCCCACACACTTTGCACCCGACTCCCACCAGCACAGCTTGAGCCCTTGGGCGATACAGTTTCTGAGTCCTCTGACTCTACACACGAGATACTGTTACTGAGTCACTGACTCTACTCACCAGATACAGTTACTGAGTCTTCTGACTCTACACACGAGATACTTTTCCTCTTCCCTTCAGTTACATACTCAGACTCACAACAGATGTTAAACGTTGGTGACCAGGCGTCCTTGCCCTGGTTCAGCCAGGATTTAAACTCTCTCACCCAATCACGCCTCACTCTCACTCAGCTCCTAACGAGCCCAGCTGCTTCCACTCTCCCACTCACACACACACACACACTGCATTCCAACCATCCACACCTGCTGCCAGTCTACACTCACATTCACTCACCTCCTGTCCAGAGCCCTAACTAGAATTCAGGAGAGTTGCTTCTCCTCAAACGAGTCAAAGGTTCACCAGACGTCACATCATTGTCCTGCTGGAAGACCCAAGATCTCGGATGCAAACCCAGCTTTCTGACACTGGGCCCTACAGTGCAACCCACAATCCTTTGGTAATCCTCAGATTTCATGTTGCTTTGTACCAGTCAAGGCACCCAGTGGCAGAGGCAACAAAACATAATTGAACCTCCACCATGTTTGGACGGTAGGTACTGTGTTCTTTTCTTTGTAGGCCTCATTTGTAGGTAAACAGTACTGATGTGTTTTTACCAAAAAAGCTCTATCTTGGTCTCATCTGTCCACAAGACATTTTCCCAGGCAAACTGTAGTCTTGCTTTTTTATGTCTCTGTGTCAGCAGTGGGGTCCTCCTGGGTCTTCTGCCATATTGTTTCATTTCATTTAAACATCAATGGATAGTTCGTGCTGACATGGATGCTCCCTGAGTATCTGCAGGACAGCTTGAATTTTATTGGAACTTATTTGGTGCTGCTCATCCACCATCCAGACTATCCTGCGTTGCAACCTTTCATAATTTTTTCTCTTCCGTCCACGCCCAGGGAGATTAGCTATAGTGCCATGGGCTGCAAACTTCTTGATAATGTTGTGCACTGTGGACAAAGGCAAATCTATATCTCTGGAGATGGGCTTGTAACCTTGAGATTGTTGATATTCTTCCACAATTTTGGTTCTCAAGTCCTCACACAGTTCTCTTTTCCTCTTTCTGTTGTCAATGCTTAGTGTGGCACACACAGACACACAATGCAAAGACGAAGTGAACTTCTTTCCTTTTTATCTGGTTTCAGATGTGATTTTTATATTGCCCACAACTGTTACTAGCCCCAGGTGAGTTTAAAGGAGCATCACATACTTGAAACAATCTTATTTATCCACAATTTCGAAAGGGTGCAAATAATTTTGTCCTGCCCATTTTTGGAGTTTTGTGTGACATTATGTCAAATTAGTTTTTTTTTCCCTTCTGTTTTTTTTGTTCCAATACACATGAAGAAAATAAACATGTGTTAATGCAATACTTTTCTGTGAGAAATACTTGATTTTTCTAAAAAAATTTAGGGATGCCAACAATTTTGGCCATGACTGTATGTGTGAACATACATATAGTTTATATAATATTTGCCATACATATAATAATACGGTAGTTTATACCGTAGTGTATTGTAGTTATTGTTATTGGCTCCCTATGTGTCCACCTATAGTATTTTATAGTCATTTTTAAGTGAAGTATTTGTATACTTATACTTACAAATATATAGATATATTTATAAATATATAGGTTAATTTATAATCCCCACTTTTTACTCTCACTGTTGATCTGTCTGAATACTGCTGTTCTGTCATGTTCTATGTTGCACCTGTGGTCCAGGAGGACGATATTTCGCCTTTGTGAATTCGGTGGTGGCTGGTAACTTTGTCGATCAGGCTTATGCTGCTCAGTTGGGGGTGGAACTTGAGGTGTTATCTCTGCCCAAAATCAAAATAGAGGAAAGAAGAAAAGAAGAAGAAGAACTTCCCTTCCTTGTCGCTAGAGTCACATCCAATCCTCTCATTCTGGGTCATCCATGGCTAATGAAACATGACCCCACAATTTCAGTGGGGTCTGGCTTGTCAGGAACTCTGCCTCCAGGCAACCTCTGGGAGGATGTTGCTTTGCCTGAATGATCTGGATGATATTCATGGAAGGAGATACACAGCATGTCTGGGCAGCTCTCAAGAGGTTGCTGGCCCACTAGTTGTACTGTAAGATGTATGGTAAGGATGCTTAAACATCTGCAACATTTTATGGGATTCGCCAATTTTTATCAGCGATTTATCCGGGGCTTCAGTTCAACAGCGGCACCTCTCACTGCCCTCACCAAGCCTTCCCAGAAGCCTTTCCAACTCGACCAACCAGCCATTCAAGCCTTCAACACTCTCTGCTAACTCATCACCTCAGCACCAATCCTCCTTCATCCGGATCCAGCCAGGCCTTTTGTTGTAGAGGTGTGCGCTTCCGATGTGGGCGTAGGAGCCATCCTCTCTCAGCGAGGTCCAGACCAGAAACTACACCCATGGAGTTTCTTCTCTACAAAAAATCAAAGCTCTAGAAGAGTGGGGTCACTGGCTCCAGGACGGTGGTGACCCATTCACAGTCTGAACCAACCATCAGAACCTCATCACCATTCAGCATGCCAAACATCTCAACAACAGGTAGGTGCGGTGGGCTCTCTTATTCAAGCAATTTAACTTCCATCTCTCTACCTGTCCTGCCTGCTTACTGAATCCTGGTACCTCTTCGGTGGGGGTTAGAAGATTGAGCCTGCCTCCAGATGACACCCCACCTAGACCCCTCTTTGTCACCACTTGCCTACATCAGGAGACACTCCAGTGAGCTCTTTATTCTGCCATTGCTGGTCACCCAGGCACCTCCAGATCTTTCTCTCCTCCAACAGGACTTTTGGTGGCCTGGAATGGCTTCAGACACCCGCAGATTTGTCCAGATGTGCACAGTGTGTGCTAGGGCCAAGTCCTCCAACCGACCCTGGTCACACATCGAGTTGGACTTCGTCACCAGCCTGTCAGAATCCAATGGGAAAAACACCAACCTCACCATCATTGAGCAGGTCTGACCTGGTGGCCCTCGCCAGACTGGCAAAGACCATCACCGAACTTATACTCAAGCATTCTGTGCACTTGTATTGGTTCCCCAGGGACATCCTCAGGATATCACCCCCAGACCAACCCCCAGGTCAGACGGCATGGACCTACCAACAGCTGGAGTGCTTCCTTCAGTGTTTTGTGGTGATTTCCTCATCAGGGCAGAACTTTCTAACAACCTCCTCACTTCATCAGCCACTATACTCAGCCCATTTGAGGTTTCTCATCGGGTCTCCTCTCAGCCGTCACATGATGTCTAGGAGGGACAGGAAATGACTCTCATCTCACAGTATATAAACAGGAAGTAGGTAAGCACACAGCACTCATTTGGGTCCCATACAGAGCCTTCAACTTACCTCTACCATGAGTACTCTGGTTCTCAGGAACCATTTATACACCTAACTGTGTGTGTGTGACCGTTAGTTCCTGGTGGGAATCATTTCTCTTTTGATTTGAGCGTTCACAGAGTAAACCCTGTGGTTTTATCATAAATAAACATTTTGTGTTCCTTTAGAAAACACTGGGCACACAAACATGTTTAACAGCATTTATCAACTTTTTACATCTATTTTGCAACATTTTTGCCAAGCATTGTGCATTTTTATGTGGTATGCGTAAAATATATTTGTTTACTTTTCATGCAAGGATAAATAGCAGTTTCTGTCTTTGTTTAGACAAAGGTTGACATTGCATTTTGCACAGTAGACATGTGAGAAGTGACTGTCTGGGATGTACTTGCATTTCTGTCTGGTTTCTCATGTTGAGAAACAATCAGTGTCATCCTTTCTCACATCAGCTGGCACGGTGGTGGTTTGTCTTTTGCGATACAGTGTTTTCACATGTTCCGAAGAGGACAGTGGTCTGCCACACTACATCTTACCTTTTCCTGCGCATGTGAAAGAAGTAAAGGAAGCTTGACATTTTCAGAATGGCATGGGTTTCTTCTTGGGTTCTAGCTTTTTTTCTGGTCTCTTTTGTAAAGATTCCATTCATTTATGACTGCCACAGTAATATGGGGTTCTCAAAAGCAAAGGAAATTAAAGATCTGGTGTGGTAGTCCTCTCAAGAATATGTTACCAAAGATATTTTTATCCATACTGCATAAAAATGCACAATGCTTGGCAAAAATATTGCAAAATAGTTGTTAAATGTTATAAAGGCAAGTGGTCACTATCAGCCTCATCTTTCTCCCCTAACTTCTCCATGTCACATCTATTATCATATTAAAGATGTCTTCTACACTGTACTTATTCATCATCTAAATAAACACATTAAAATCATACAAATTATATATTGTTACACTGAAAAGTTATATACTGGCTTACCACCAGCATATATTCTACTCAAAATATATACTGGTAGCTTTTTTTTTAATGGTTTATGCGATACACATTTAATCAAGAAATGAACTAAAACAACAGTTATCCTGACGCATAAAAACATTTAAATAGACACTGTATCAAATTTGATACACACATTTCATCACCATTTTTCATGTATTTCATTTTGAAATACAATCACATTTTTCTGACATTGCACTTTTTTATCCCTTAAACATGTTCCACACTGTAAGAGCAATAGTCTCTGGTTTTTAAAATTGCAAAAGGACAATAAAATTGCCCTTTGCTGTCTGTAGTATAAGACATTTTACACAACAGGTTTTCGAGGAAAGTAATAATCCTGTTATTCATGGGAATTTGGGTAAAACAGGTTTTAATTTTGAAAAACGGTTACATAAATTACAAAATCTAAAGGCACATCATTATAGACCAATGTCTTGGCTGTTCAAGTGCAATGTACAGGTACAACCTCCTCATTTCTTTTTCCCATAAAATACGCGTTATTTCAGTTATTACTGTTTTTGTCAACACCGTGACACACAATAAAAGGCAAATTTTTGTAATTTATTTGGTCTCATATGTATTTGAAATTTATAAATCATTATCTGGCATCCTTAGTACACATACACATATATTCACTTTTGTTCATTGTTTTACTGTTTTATGTGTACTCCTTTAAAAGATGTAACATTATACAATTTAAGCCTAAAGCCTAAATAGAAAAAAATAATGTTTTTTTTATTTAACTAACATATTTTTGTATTAAAAGAGACTAGTACTTTAACTCAACAGCACTGAAGAAACATTAGAAGCATATTTACTTAAAACGAATAAAACTCCCTCTAACAGTGGTGACGGTGGTGACAGTGGCCAACATATGGCTTCTTACTTAACTTTATTTACCTATTTGGTGCAAAAAAAAAAACCATCCTGAGCACTGTAATAACATTTTCCAAAGAGTACAGGTCTAATGTATAATTAAGCAATATCATTTGCCCCAAGTACCCAATTCCCATATCGTTAAATATCAAATCTTCATAGTAAAAAATAAAGTCATTAACAGTAGGAATGATGTACAATGCATGACATTATCTTAAATCTAGTGCCCACTACTCATAAACAAATGCAATTTATTCCCCTGTAAACTGGACTGTAAACTGTATATTGGATGTGAACAGATAACAAATAACAATTATGAGCATTGTGGCAAACATTCAATAAGAAACATAAGCTAGATTAGTGATAGGCTATCATCAATAAATTTACCCCTTAACACAGGTCAACAGGTGAAAATCATCAGAGATAAGTTCATGTGGGTTTTGTCGTGTTTTTCATGCTGATTTCAAATCTGTGTTTAGTTTTTCCTGCACATACAGTTTTTGTGATGAAAGTAGTTATATTTTGAATGATAGTTTGTATAATTAGCATTTAAAAATCATATGCTGAACGTTTTTGAAGAAACAGTGGTAGCTGACTGACATGGTTCATTATATCTATGCCACAATCTGACTTCGCACTGAAAGTATTGAAACAGTGATTGGTGCCCGTGGTTTAATAAAAACCGCATGCAAGTCTATTGCAAATCTAATATTACATATCATTTAAAAGGTTTTTTTGTTGACCTGTGTAATCACTATAACTAAAAAAGAAATCATCATGTAGTACCTCCCACTCATAAAATAATACAAATCATATTCTTCTGTAAACTACACTATGAACTGTATATTGGACTGTATATTCCACTGATAGCTGCTGCCTAGCAATAACTTCCTAAAATACATACATGTTGGATTTGGTTAAATATTGTCATGCCATTTTAATTTGGCTTTAGTTATTGGAGATGCATAACCTACAAGGGATATTGTCTGCTATGTTCTATATAGGTAGGTAGTAGGTGCATTATGTACATCCCAAATGACGTAAGCCAAATTAACTTGGCATAATAGTGAATTGAGAGACAGAGGGAAGACACACCTCATCCCCCACGATATGGAAGAAAAATAGGGGCAGTTACATAAATAAAAGTACAAAAGAGGCTAATGAAACATCACAGGTCATACTGGTATTTATTGTGATCAACAATTATATTCCAGCCCCTGTTGAGGACCATTTGGAAGTTGTACGTGTCACACGCACCAGAACACGTGACGTCAATCGGCACCAGAAATGACTCACGTAGAGTATATAAACAGGAAGTAAGTGGTACCCCTTCACACAGCCATTGAAGTCATTGTGCTTCATGTTTCTGTGTCCCAATTCAACTCAACTCGTCTCTCTCGGTACCGTGAGTACTCTTGCTCTTCGGAGCTGTTTATATACTCTCTGTGTGTGTGTGTACAGAACGCGAGCCAACTTGGTGTGGTCTCTAACTCCTCTAGGAGCGTTCTGAGAGTAAATCGCGTGGCTTACCTGCC